>JAMYXO010001287.1:0-31355 GCA_033310375.1 Conus canariensis
TGTGAGCTCAGTTTTGGGGCAAGGCTCCTTGGGCACTAGGGGGTTTGGGGGAACAAAAATGCACCTCTCCATCCAACCAAAAAAGGGCGGGATCCAAAACCGATAATTAATTTTTTTCAAAGCCCGGGCCCAAAATACTTAAAAGACCCATAACAAATTTTGACCCGCAAGGGGGCCAAAGACCCTTTAAAACAAAAATTTTCCCGAATGAACCCTGAAAAGACGCACGAAAGGCAGGGTAATAAAGGGAAAAAGGGTCAATTTTTAAAACATTCTGCTTAAGGAATTTTGGCAGCAGTACAACCTACATTTTTAAGAAGCAATTAAATCATTCTTGGGTTTTTAAAAGAGTTAGGCAGGGAGTACAACCTACAGTTAAAAGATAACAATTAAATCAATTTTGGGTTATTAGAGATTTTTGGCACAGTACAACCACAGTTATAAATAACAAATTTAAACAACCCGGGGTTTTTAGAGACTTAAAGGGACAGTAAAATTTTTTTCCCCGTTATGAAAAGGGCAATTTAAAACTCCTGCTTAAAGACAGGGAGCGTACAACCTACAATTTTAAGAAAAAACCTTTTTCACCCTTCTTTTTAGAGATTTAGGCAGCATACCCAAACCACAGAAAAAAGATGATCAATTAAATCCCTCCTTGGTAATTTAAGGTTAGGGAGCAGTAAACCTACATTTTTGGGAAAGATCAATTAAATCATTCTTGCTCATTAAGAGAGGAAAAACCGGGGGGGGGGGGGGGGTAAAAAAACCTAAAAGGTTTTGGAAAATTTATCAATTTAAAACATTTTTGGGTTAAGGGGTAGTTTTGGCACAGACAACCTACAGTTATGAGATTTAACAAATTTTCAGTCTCTGAAGGCCCCCCACTGCGCAATTTTGGGGTTTTTCACAACAAGCCCTATATTAAAAAATGAACCTTTTCCATGTAAATCTTTTGTTCACAACAGCACTGAGAAAAAGAACTTTGGACTGAAAAAAAGATAACCTTTTGGGGAAAAGGGGAAAAATTTCTTTTGGGGAAAAGGGAAAGTAACAAAAAAAAATTTACAAAAAAGGGATGGAAAGGACCCCAAAAAAAAAAACAAAAAGGCCGAGGACATAAAAAAAGGGGAAAGCAAACTCCCTTTAAGAATGACTCTGGAATTTACAGAATGAAAAGGGGACCAGCTTTTCAACTGGAGGGTTCTTTTGGGACCAAAGAATATGACATTTAAAAATTCAGCTTTTTAAATAAGGGAGGCCCACGAAAATTAACATGTGACACTAAAAAATGTAAAACATACCTGAGAGCGCTACATTTTTTTTTAAAAAGATTTTTTCCCCCCCAAACGGCTCCCTTTGTGGAAGGGGGAAGGATCAAATTCCAGTCCATTTGGGGGGGGGGGGGGGTGGGGGGGGGTTTTTAACATATAAAAAACCTGGTTTGATTTTTTGGCGGCTTTTAAAGGGAAGGGGTCCAACCCCAAACCAAGAAAGAAAAACTTAGATAAACAGGGGATGAAAATGGTCCTTGCCTATCACTCACACAAAAAGGGGGAAAAGAAAACAACAGCATAATTTTAGCTTACAAACCCAAAATTTGGTCATCAATTCAGTTTCTGGGTTCAAAATTTTGGTCCTAAAGGGAAAAAAAATTTTAAAAAATACAGATAGGCGGGTATGGGAAATTTAGCACGGGGTTACACATTTGAAATACCACTGTTGAAAATTTCCCAAAGATAAAACAAACCCAACGGGGTTTTTTCTTTGGGAATTTTTTTTCCCCAAAACCTGGGGAAAAATTTAATTTTTTAAAGGGGGGAATTAAAAAACTGGGAACTATTTTTCCAGGTTTTGGTCAGCCACTAGGGGTTCAGCGATTAAAAAAATTTTCAAAAAAGGCCCTCAGACCATGGCACAGTAGTTATACCCTACAGCGATTAAAAAAATCTGGGAAAAAAGAAAAAAAAAAAAGAGTAAAGGAAAGAGATTTGTGCGGTGTGTGCAACCTGTTTTTCACACCACAGCCCAAAATCAGCCACCACACCTGCCCCCGCGACCCACATGCAGGGCTGGGACAACCGTGCGGGGGCCAGAAAACGGGGAGGGAGGGCTTGGGGGGCTTTTTGGGGGGCCGGGGCAACCCTGGGGGGGCTCCCCAGCAGGCAGCAACCCCGGAGGCTGGGGGGCCCAGCACCACCTGGCATGCCCAAAACCCCCCCACAGGGACTCCAAGCCTTCCACCCCACAATGCCAAAGACTCATAATTAAAGAAATGCATAAAAAAAATCTTCAATTTTTCCCAAACAAGACTTGCACCCGACATTTTGTTCTGGGGGTTTTTTCCTTTTCGGGGGGCATTGTTTTATCTTTTTTTTTTTTTAAAGGGAAAAATTCAAAATAAAAAGAAAGACAATGCCTTTATTACAAAACGTTTTCACAACTTTGAATATTTCTTTGGGGGTTTTCCTTTTTTTTTTGGGGATTGCTAAAGGGGGAGGGGAATTTCCGTTTTCACCTGCAAAAAATTTAGAGGGAACACAAATTTCCCGTAACAAATTAAAACATAAACAATAACAGGGTTTTTATCGACAACTTCATAAAACAGATCATATTTTTTCCCTTTTTTTCTTTTTTTTCAGGAAACCTGTTCTCAATCCAAAAGGGGGACTTTAAAAATTACTTCTTTTCCCCTTCCCCATTTTTTCTTTCTTTTTGACCATTTTTAAATTTTTTAATTTTTATACAGGGTACTAAATACAACTTTTTTTCAAGGGAAAAATTTTTCCAAACTGGCTTTTTTTTCACAAGCAAATGGTTTTTTCCACCTGTGGGGTTTCCACAGAGGAAGGCCTCCATCAGCAAAGTCACCCAGAACTACAAACCAAGTGGAAAACCCCATTCCCCTTAAAATAGGGGCAAACCCGACACCCAATAAGGGGGTTGCAATTTGGATAATTTCACAAAATTTCACAAAAAAAGGAATTTTTTTTAAACTTTTTAAAAATTTTAAATTACTTTTTGAAGTCCAAAACCCCCACCATTGCTTGGCTGTAACAATGAAACCCAAGGCCCTTCAAAAGGTTTACTTTTTCCCCGGAAATATAATGGGCCTTTCATGAAAGTTGCTGTAAACCAAGAAAAAATCAATGAACCCCCTTTCCGGGAATTTACCTACGGTTTTAAATTTTTTGGGCTACACCGGGAAAAAACCCCCCACACCCCAAACTTTCGGCCCGGATGATGAAGGGGTTGGGTACCGAAAAAACCACAAAGGTTCCCCCCCTTCTGCGTTTAGGTGATGGATTGCACACGGGAAAAAACCCCAAAAGGGGGCCCAAACCCCTGCGGGGATTTAGGGGGGGCACACTGAAAAACCCCAAAATTTCCCAAGCCCTCTGGATGTGGGTTGGGGGCACACGGGGAAAAAACCACAAAACCCAGGGGGGGTTCCCGCGGGGAGGGTGATTAAGGGGGGGGGGGGGGGGGGGGGGGGGGGGGGGGGGGGGGGGGGGGGGGGGGGGGGGGGGGGGGGGGGGGGGGGGGGGGGGGGGGGGGGGGGGGGGGGGGGGGGCCACTGAAACACCCCAAAAATTTTCCCCAAACTTCCGGGTGGGGGTGTGGGGGTATGGCTTTCACGAAAACCCACAAAGTTTCCCAAGCCCGGGGGTGAGGGTGATGGGATGGCTACACTAAAACCCACAAATTTTTCCCAACTTTGCCCCGGGGTTAGGGGGGATGGCCTTTCACGGAAAAAACCACAACAACCCCCAAAACTGCCGGGGGGGTGCTCCCGTCAACAGTTTAAAGGAGGGGCTGCACCCCCAAAGCGGGCCGGGGGGGTTTTGGGGAACCCCGGAACCTCCTGGGAAAACCACCCCTCAAAGGGGTTTTAATTCCATACAAATTGGGGGTGCAACAAACTTTTTGGGGGGAACAGGGGGGCCCGGGGGAAAAATTTAAAAAAACCACCTCTCCTCACCGTCCCCTCATACAAAAAAATAAAACCACTCCCCCTCCTCATACAAAAACCCCCAAGGCCACAACACACCACCGCACACACCCACACCCCACCAGGCAAAAAGGGGGCCACATAAAAAAGGGTGAAAAATCGGCGGGCCCAAAGCCCCGGGGGGGGTTTTAGGGGCAGAGCCCCCTAAGCTGAAGCTTTTTTTTTTAAAAGAAAAAAGGGCCCAAAAACCCCCCAAAAAAACCCCTATTTTAGCGCGGGGGAAATAAGCCACATTTTTCAGGGTTTTTAGAAGGGAAAAAAAGAAATTCAAAAGAGCCATATATTTTTTATTTGTGCTACGGGCTCATTTACCAAAACAATGAGCCCCGCCTTCAACAACAGGGGTTTAGGGGAAAACCCCATCTTTCCACTTTGGGAAAACCCAAAATTTGGGGGAAAGGTTTTGGTTTATAGGGACAATTGCCTTTAGCAATTTTAAACCAAACTGGCTTTACTGGGCCCCTTCGGGGGGTTACCGGGCTTTATACGGGCATCCCTTTTAAACCCCCAAGGGCCTTTTTAACAAGGCAAAAAAAAGGTCTTCAAAAATCACTACACCCCACGAGGGTTTGGGAAAAAGGGTTTTTATTTTTTTGCACGTTTAAGGGGAGGGGGAAATTTTTTTCCAAAGAGGGGGGGCCTGTTACAAAAGAAAAAATTTTTCCTTTTGTTAGGGCGACAAACAAGGGGAAAATTTTTTCCACACCATTTTTTTTGGGGGTAACAACTCTGAGCAGGGAAAAAATTTTTAAATAGGAAATTGCAAAACAAAAATATTTTTTTAAAACTTGGGGCAAAACGCCCCCACCCGTCTTGGGGGTTTTGATTGGCAGGGCCAAGAGCTTTTAAAAACCAAACCTTTATAGGGAAGAAAATTTTTAATTTTTTTTTCAAGCTTTTTTGCCTTCTTTTTTCTCCCTTTCCCAAACACAAAGGGCCCCTTTAACGAGGATACCAAAGGGGGGGGGCCATATTCCAAAGGAGTCCCAACAAAAACCTTTTATAGTTTTGGGAAAAAAAATCTTTATCTATGTAATAAAAGTAATTTAATATTTCCAAACTTTATATTAGCTTTAAAAAAAAGAGGGGTTTTTTAATTTCTTATCGAAACCAGGCCAGAACAAAAGTGCATCAAGATCTTTTTTTATAATCCAAAAATGTCGAAATACTGCACGCTCACCAATTTCTGTTTTACATTGTAAAAGGGGGGAAATGCAGCGCCCTTTTTTGGCAATTTCAAACAAATCACCAAACCCAAAAACGCCCCTTTCCCGGTCTAGCCCGGCCCACCTCCAATCCTTTCCCATCCCTTTTTTTGGGCCCGGGGAAACGCGACGCGCGACAAAATTCGCCAATTTCACGTTGGGCCGAAAGTTCGACAGGGGGCGGGAAAAAACCGGGTGGTTTATTAACGGCGGAAAAGGGCCGGTTTAACCTTTTAGAAAACAGATTGCAAATTGCCAAATGGGGAAAACTCGAACAAATTTTTTTCAGGGGGTTTTTTTTTTTTTTTTTGGGCCGGGACTTTTTGGGGGGGGCGGCGCAGATGAAAAAAAGGGGGGAAAATCCGCCTTTGGGGGACGAATTTTTTTGCCTGATACACACACGCCGCACACACACACACAGACACACACACACACACCACACAATCAGTCCGGGCAAAAAAAAAAGTTTTAAGCTGCAAAAACAAAAGGGGCTTCTAAAGTCAAATTTTAGGGTCACTTTACTTTTTTTAAAATCTTCCCCAAAAAAAGAAAAATTTTTAAAACACCTTTGACCAAAAATGATAGATTTAAAAAAACGCTTTAAAACTTTACCACTAAAACCCCACACACACAACACAACACACACACACCCCACACACCAAAACACACCCACACCAAACACAAAACACACACACACAAAACACACACACACCCCAAACAGAGGTCCCTGACCCAGGAAGGGGAGGGTTTTTGGGTCCAGCAGGGGTCGGGGCCCATGTGACCCGGGGCCAGGTTAGAGAACTGCCCTTTTCTTGGGATCCCCCAGGAACTTTTCCTTCAACCTGGCCGGGCCCACCACCTGAAAGAACAGCGCCAGTGACAGGGAACATGCACAACTTACGCTCTCCCCCGATTCTCGCTGCTTCAACTTCCCCTGCTTTACCTAAAACTTTAGGCCAACGATCTTTTTCTTAACCCAGCACCCGCTCTGTGGGAAAGGGCCGCCCTTCTCGGGATAACACTGACTCTTTAAAGACTTTTAAAACCCCCTAAAAACACACTTTCCCCCCGGGCTGATTAAAAATTTCCCCTTACCTTGGGTTTCTTTTTTTCAATGTGTGGGGGTTTTTTTTTTTTTGTGGGGTGGTGGTGTGGGTGTGTGTTGGGTTGTGTGGGGGGGTGGTGGTGTGGGGTGGGGCCTTCGCCGGGGTGGTGGGTGGGGTGTGTGGGGGTTGGGTTTGTATGAAAAGTTTCCCATAAAGGGGCTTTGGGCTTCCCCGAGGTAAAGCACTCTATTTATATCCTCTTACGATACATTTACACAAGCCAAACATCACCGTCCTTCACCTTCCCCGACAAGTGCAACCAGGGGGACAGGACCACTTTTTGAACAGTGCCAGTAAGGGGAAAGAGGGGTTTGAGTAGAAAACAGGTTTTGGGGCCCCTTTAATTTTAAAAAAAACCTTTTTGGGCACGTTCCCCTTTTTTCGGTTTTTCGGGTTTTTTAGGCAAAAAGGGCGATGGCAACCCGGAAATCAAGCCGGCACAAGTAACAGTTTGGGTTTTTTTGCTAGGATGTGATTTCCCCCACTAGGGGGGTTTTTACCTATTTCGGGGAGCACTGGGGTCAAAACCTCACAGGGGCAACTGGACTCAACCCATAATTCCAGCCTTTTTAAATCCCGAAAATTCCCCTCACAAAATTTTTTCACGGGGTTTTTCAAAATAAAACTGAAACAAAAATTTCCCTGACAGAATCTTTAACCATTTCCCCAACCCAAATTTTAAAGTTTTGGGGAAAACAAACTAGCCCAGAAATCCCAGAAGGAAAAATAAAATAAAAACAACCCTTTTCCCGGGGGTCCCCCCTTCCACAAGAACCATCATCTTTTCCCCCACCCCAGGGGGAAACACAAGGACTGGTTTTCATCCCCCAACTTTTAAAAAGGGGCGGGAATGCTCCCCAGGAAAACAGGCGGGGTTTTTCCCCACCAAAATTAAGATGGGGGGGAAATTTCTACAGATTAGAAATAAAAGGGACTGGTTTCACACCAATTTGGGGGGGGGAATCTACAAATTCCCAAAAAACAGGACCCGGTTTTGTCATCACCCCCAAATAAAAGGGGGGGGGAAGCAAGGAAACAAAATACAGGGCGGGAATTTTCAAACCCCTTAAAGGGGCGGAATCACGACAGGAAACAGGGCTGGAGTCATCCCCCAAATTTAAAATTTGGGGGGGAATGCACAGATCAGAAAACAGGACGGGGAATCCCCCACCAAATTTAAATGGGGGGTAATGCTACAGAAAGGGGAATTTCAGGCCCGGGAAGTGGCATGAAAAAGGGGCCCCCCCACCTTGGGCCCAAAAACCAGGGCAACGCTGAACCCAAACCCCTTTATGTGAACTCGCACACCCAAATCTTGCAGTACTTTGCACTGAAACACAGGGCACATTTAAACATAAGTCACAGGGAAAACTAGGGTCCCCGGGAAAAACAGGGGGGCCACAGAAAAACAAAGGGTCAAGTAAACATGGGGTTCACCCCCAAAAAAAGGGGTCACAGCAAAACCATAGGGTCCCAGAAAAAAAGGGGTCCAGCGAAAAAAAGGGCCAGTAAAAACAAGGGCATAGTGAAACTTTCAGTCACAGTAAAACTTTGGATCACATGAAACATGGGGCACAAAAAAACTTTGGGTCACGGGAAAACACAGGGTCACAGTGAAACACAGGCCCAACAGTGAAACACAGGGCCCACAGTGAAACTTGGGGGAAACAGTGAAACACGGGGGCACAGTGAAACACATTCACAGGAAACATGGGGTCACAGTGAAACAAAAGGGTCACATTTGAAACACGGGGTCCGGGGAAACATGGGGTCACAGCGAAACATAAGGTCCCCCCCCGAAAAAAGGGGCCCAAAGTGAAACACGGGTCACCCCGAAACACAGGGTCACACTGAAACCAGGGTCCCAGTGAAACGGGCCCCCCCCAACAGTGAAACGGGGGGGCCACAATGAAACAGGGGGCCAATGAAACAGGGGGTCATTTTTGAACCGGGGCCCACACTAAAACATGGGGCCCACAGTGAAACATGGGGTCACAATAAAAACATGGGGTCACAGTGAAACCAGGTCACACTGAAACAAAGGGTCACATTTGGAAACATGGGGGCACGGGAAAAAAACAGATTTCAAAGGGAAACATAGGGTCACAGGAAACAAAATCATAGTGAAACACGGGGCCCCACAGTGAAACACTGGGCCCACAGTGAAACATGGGGCCCCACAGTGAAACATAGGGCCCACAGCGAAACATGGGGCACGGAAACATGGGGTAAACAGTGAAAAAAAAGGGCAAAAGGAAAAAACATTGTTTTTTCCACATGAAACATAGGGTCACAGGGAAACTTGATTTACAGTGAAACAAGGTCAGGGGGAAACCGGGGTTCACGCGAAAATATCACAGGAAAAAAAGGGGTTTTACAGTGAAACGGGGTCACACAAAAACCTAGGGTCACACAAAAAAATTGGGGGTCACAGCAAAACATAGGGTCCAGCAAAACTTTGGCACAGGAAACCAGGGTCCACAGCCAAAAAATTGGGTCACGGGAAAAAAGGGGGCCACGCGAAACATGGGTTTCCACAGTGAAACAGGGCCCAAAGTAAAAACAAGGGTCACAGAAAAACTTTTGGGCCCACAGTGAAACTTTGGAGCACAGTGAAACATAGGGCCCACTTTGAAACATAAGGCACAGTGAAACATTGATTTCACAGGGGAAACCCAAAGCCCAATAGTGAAACAAAGGCCCACGGGGAAAAACATTGAGCCCACATAAAACACGGGGGCACAGTGAAAGGGGGGGGGCACAGGAAACAAAAGGGCCACAGTGCTCGAAGGACAGGGCAGATGCGGGTGGATAATGTAATCACAAAACTGTTTCAGCACATTATTTTGCAATAAAATAAAAGGGGAATCTGTGGCCACAGACACACGCAGGCCTGAGGAAACGCTCCCCCAATACACTTTTCGGGGAAGTTCACACGGGCAGCCTGAAATCAGGGGAGAACTCACCTTTTTCGCCGGGCCCCCTCCCCAAAATATGTAAACTTTTTGGGCCCGGGCCCCGGGGGGGCCCCGGGGGGGAGCTTTCAGGGAAACACCATCTTTTCCCCGAAAAACCCCCCACATTGCTTTCACTTTCCCCTTCCACGGTTAAAGCTCTGTTTTTTGTAAGATAAACTCAACTTGCGGGGAGTTGAGATCTGGCTTAAAAATTGGTGTTTTAACCAGAGCGGGGTTTAAACCATTTTTAAAAGGAACTAAAATGGGGTTTTTTGGGGTCCTGGGGGAAAAAAACAACCCTTTTGGGGGGGCATTATCCAAATCCGGCAACCATTTCAGACGCAATTTGAAAAAAAAAAATTTAAATTTTCTGCCATGACAAAAGGGGGAGTTTGATTATAACCCCCTTTTTTTGGCATAATTTACCAGCAACCATAGCTTTCCGGCGGGTTTTCCAGCTCTTCAGGCAGGGGACAAAAAATGACCCAAAATGTCAGATAAGGATGTTCCGCAATAGAATTTTTTTTCACAAGCAAAAAAACACTTCTTTTCTGTGTATGAAAAATTGGGGAAAATTATCTCCAAGTACAATTGATTCAGAAAAGCTTTTACAATTACCTGCTTTTTAACCAAATTACAGAAACACAGAATATTTTCATTTTTATGGGAAATTTTAGCAAAATCAGATCAGTCCATTTCTACGAAATAAAAATAAATGTAAATTTTTTCATTGGTTTGCACGCCTTAACCCGTAAAGAATTTTTTCAGGCATATAACAAACTATGCTTTTACAGGCATTTTAAAAAAATAAAACCCAAACCCAAATTTTTATAAAAGATCACTTTACTTGGGGTACTTTTTCTCAAGACAGGAAAACAACGACAATTTACATTTTCTTGACAATACCCCAACGGGGCCTTTAAAGCCAAGGGGCAATTTTAACCCGGGGGGTTGGGGAAAGGGGACACAAAAAAAAACAGCACACCCAACATAAAAAACGAAAGAAAGAAAGGGGTTTTAAAAAAGGAAAAATTTCACGCAGCATTCATCGGGAGTCACAAAACAAAAAATGCATTACAGACAAGACAAACTTTAAACCAAATCAAAGTAAAAGGGAAAAATAGGGCCACTGGGCGTTTAAACACGAAAACATCAGATAATTTTAAAAAAAACAATTTTTAACCTTAAAAAGGGTTTACGGTCTTAAATTTGGAAAAAAAAGAACGGGGGCAAGAAAATAATTTTTTTCCCCGTTTTATATGCTTCAGCGATAAACTTCACAAGTGAATTTTTAAAGTGTCTCCATTTTGCAAAAGGGCATTTTCCAATAAGTTTTATCTTTCATACATACTGCTGAAAAAAAGATGGGGTGTCAAAAGGAAAAACTCATATTCCCCCAAAGCAAACAGGGAAAAAAGGGGGGGGGGGCCCGACCCGTTTGGAAAAGGACGAGAGAGAGGGAGGAGAGAGGGGGGAAAAGGGAAGGAGGAAAGGGGCAGGGAAGGGCACATGTCAAGAGCGGCAAGGGCAGGCAAGGCCCGGAAACCCCAGTCAGTACGCTGGAAAAAAAACAGGCAACCCGACAGAAAGGGCACATTTTTGGGAAAATAACTGTGGAAGGAGGTGGGTGAATCAAAACACGAGAAAGGGTTTCCACAACATCAGTTAACCTCATCTTTGGGACAAAAAGGTAAATCAGAAGCACATGACCAAAATGCACTACTTCAAGCCTAAAAGGGCTTTACAAAACACATTACCCCCACTCGGGCTGGGACAGGGAAACAACGGGAATTTACGGGAAAAAGTTTAAACAGTCCTTTTGGGGTTTTGATAAAAATGGAAACTAAAGGGGAAACCCTTTATCAGCTTTCAAACCAAACAAACTATGCAGGGGTTTCAAAACACAAAAATGAACAAAAAAAAAAAGTCCCCAAAACCCTATTTTAAGCAAGCAGGTTTCCCCCCTACAAACCGGAAAAAACACACACACACAAAAAAAAAAAAAAACATTTTCCAGCCAGGGAGGGGTTCCCAAAAAACAATAGGAAAATACAAAAAAAAACACAATCTTTACACCGCCAAACACGGGACAGGGGTCCAGGAATCAAAGCCAACTTTCCACAGGGGCACACCACACAAATACCACCGGGCAAACGCACACCCAAAAAAACATCCCGGGGCAAGTAAACACAACGAAGAACCCCTGTTCACAGGATTCATTCAGCTGGCATTAAAACAAACATTCCTTCCGGAAACTATCAAACCGGGAAACACCTAACAACAGCTCTGTAACCCACACACAACCGGCACAAAGCAAAGCCGGGAAAACCACCTGAACAACAGCTCGGGGAAAACACACAAAACCGCACTATCAAACCCGGGGAACCCCGAACAACAGCCGGTGAACACAAACAACCTCCTTTCAAACCCGGGAAATTCACCAGCAACATTTCTGGGAACACACAAAACCCGCACACAAAGCCTGGAATCCCCCGAACAACACTCTGTAAACACCCCAAAACCCCGCACTATCAAAGCCGGGAATCACCTGAACAACCTTTTGTGAACACACCCCAAAACTTCCAGCTGGCCCGGGAAAGGAAAGCCACCACAAAAGTTTTACACTTTCCCGGGCATCCCCCGGGTTGCCATCACGCCAAGAGGAAGGAGGAAAGGGACACCTTTAAAGGGGAAGCACCCATAACTTACACATATCTTTTACCTCAAAACTTTTGTGCGGATTTGCGGTGAAAACTAAAGGCCCACACCAGCATAAAAAAAAAACACACACACGCTCCAACAAACGAACGGGGATCATTAAAGACAGATCACCCTACCATAGGGGAAACTGGAAAAAAATTGAAAACAAAAAGGGGGGGATCCCGGCTGCCGGGGCCCGGCGGGCCAGGGCAACACCCCGGGTGGGGGTCCTAAGGCCCCCCCCCCCCCCCCCCCCCCAAATTTGTTTTTTAAAAAAAAAATTCAGACAGTTTTCGGGCCCGGGGAAAAGGGAAATTTTTGGAACTGGGGCCCTTTTGAAACACATATTTATTGCTTAAAAGACATTTTCCCCATACATGAAGGGGGGTTTTTTTGTTTTTCTTTTTGTGTGTGGTGTGGGTGGGGAAATAAAGTGCGGGAAAACCCCTCTATTTATACCTTCCCTAAAAAGACTTCCCCTAAAGTGACTCAAACGTACGGGCCACCCAAACGGCTTTTAAAACCTACCCTTCACCTTTTAAAAAAACCGGGGGTTTCGGTAAATTTCAAAGGTTTTAAATTTAGCAGTTTCCACCTGTATTTCCAAAATAACCCATTTTAAAACGGAAGAAAATAGAACCTTTAGTAGTTTTCCCCCATTTTTTTTTCCAGAAATCTCCCCCCTCAATTTATTTTTTTTTTGGGGTTTTTTTTTTTTTTCTTAAAAATTTTTTGGTGTTTCTATTATGCCCCTCCCCTTACACCATCTTTGTTGTGGGGTGTGCGTGTGTGTGTTTCACTAGGGGGAAAGGGGGCATGGGGGCGGGCTGAAAAAGATTTTACTAAAAACTTACCTTCATGCTTTTAATAGGGCCCCAACTTCGGCATTTTTTGGGCTAGCCGAGTTTTTTCCCTTTGGATCCAATTTTTAGGTCTGAGTTGCACACGTGGCAAAACGCTCCCACCGGGTTTTGTTCTTTTTTCAAAAAACCACCATTTTGGTTTTTAACAACCCCCAAAAACCAAATCGATTATTTGGAGCGTCCCATCTCCCAAAATTAAATCACCTTCCCTTTTAAAATAGGACATTCTCCCGAGTTCCAACGAAACCCCCCAAACCCCGAAACTAGTTTCAACAAATGGGGGCTTTTTTCTTTTTTCCCTTAAAAAAAAGAGTACTTCCGATTTTGGCACTTCCGTTTTATGGGAAAACGCACCCCGATACGAATTTGCGGGAATTTTAGGACTTTGAAAAACCCCTTTTTTTTTTTTTTTTTCCAATTTTCAAAAACGGAAAATTTTCCCTCTTGAAAAAATTTTTAAAAACGGATTTTAAAAACCCCCAGACTGAAGAAATTTTTTACCCCTGCACTACGGGGCCTTTACCCCGCTTTTAAATGTTCAGTATCCAAATTTCCAACAGACAGACACAAAGCCAGCAAACGACCATTTTTTTACACCACCAAAAAAAAGCTAAAGCCAAATTCTAAACAGCAAAAAACACAAGAGGAAAAAAATTTAAATTCCACATGGGACCCTTTTCCCCGGACAAGCACTGAAATTAGGGAAAAAAAACCCCATACCGGGGGATTAAACTTCTCCAGAACGCAATTGGGGGAGCCCTTTCATTTTTTTCATATTTTTTTGCGAGTATACACTTTCATACAACTAATAAAACAAAATTTGGGATAATTTTAGAATCCCAAAATGTTAATTACCAAAGGGTTTGGGTTTTTTTTTTTTAAAAACAACATTTCCAACCCCCACCAGGTTTTAATTTTCAAAACACAAACAAACTTAAAAAAAGGAAAAGGGCAGGGCCCTTTTTTCTAAATCAGCATTAAGTAATCCCACCAAGGGTTTTTTGTAATAAAAAACCATTTTTAGAATAGATTGGGGGCTGGGCCCGGCCGGGTTTTTGTGCGGTTTATTTCTTTTGGGGCTGAATTAAAAATCCGGGGGCGTGCCTGGGGTTTTTGGGGGCGAAGCTTGGGCGGATTGAAGTCGTTTGCTGGGCCTGGGGGCCGGGGGCGGGGGGGGGGGGGGTGACAAATAGAAGCTTTTGCTGTCCGGGGCCCGTTTCTGGGGCGGGGAAAACTTTGGACGGAAAAAGAAGTCCTTTTTTGGGCCCGTGCCCCGGCGGGGGGGGCGGGACGGGAAAAGAAGGCCTTTTGGGGTGGGCCTGGGCCCGGTTTTGTGCGGGGAGGGGATGTGACTAAAAAAGACGGCAGGGGTTTGGGGCCGGGCCTGGGCCGGGCGGGGATCGGGGGGGTGGACCCAAAAAGGCCCGCCCCCTTCCAAAATCGGAACCATCCCTTCCCGAAGGCAACCCCCCACTTTTTGGGGCATTTTTTCACACTGCCAAAGGGAAATTTGAACAAGCAAAGGGATAACCGGGGACGTTTTTACCGCTTTCCCGGGGCACCGGGGTTGGGTTTAACAGCCCGGGCGTAACACTACCCACTTCGTCCCTTTAGGAAGTCCCTTTATCCCTTTTTTAGCCTAAAAGCTCTCGCAGACAAAACAAAGGACAATCTTTAAAAAGTCAACGAAGCACCTGCAAACCATGACCACCACAACAGCCCTTTTCCTAAAATTTATGCTCTCGGTGCCAAAACCCCCAAAAATCCCCTAAAAAACAAACCCCTTCGGGGCCCCCCTCCACAGGGGAATAGGGGCAAAATGCGGATAGGGGATGGGGGGGGCACCCCCCCCCGGTGAACAGGGGCCCAAAAAGCAGAAAGGGGAGGGCGGGCACCTCCCCCAGGTGAAAGGGCCAAATGCAGACAGGGGGGTTGGGGCAGGTCACATCCACAGGGGGAATAGGGCCAAAAGCAAGGTGGGGTTCTGGCACCCCACAGGTTAACAGGGCCAAAAACAGAAAGGGGGAGGGCTGGGGCACTCTCCACAGGGGAACACCAAAAAAGCGATTTGGGGGAGGGGTTTTGGCACCTTCCCCCAGGTGGAAAAGGGGGCCCAAAAAAAGGGAAAGGGGGGAAAATAAGTGATTTAAAGGGGGGAAAAAAACTTTTAAGGGCATGAAAGACCGGTTTTGGTTTCCCACCCCCCCCCCCTCCCCCTTTCCCCCGTCAATGGCACTGAATTCAAAAGAATTCCCCGGGAGGCCACCCGGGTGAACAGGGGACCACAAAAAAAACTCCAGCAACAGGTACTCCCGCGGTTGGGTCCCAAAACCCGGAACAAAAAGCAGTAACTATTTCATCATTTCTGAACTTTCCCCTACCCTAAGCACACAAAAGCAAAAAATTTTTACCCCCCAAAAAAACGGGTTTGGGGCACTTCTTTTTTTTTCCTGAGAGAAATTTGAAACTTGTCTTTTTTAAACAAAACTCCTGCTTTACATTCCCCGTTCAACGGAAAATACGGGGAAAAATATTTAAAAAAATGCTTCGATTCATACCATTTTCTTCCCTACACAAAACCCTTCATGCCTCACAAAAAGTCCCAAGAAACATCAACACAAACAAACAAGAACTATCAACACAAACAAACCCCAAAAGCACAAATCAACCCCCCTTTAACCAAATAATAATAAAATAAAAAAGAAAAACTTATAAAGCGCCCATTTTCCGCTAAAAACCAAGCTCAAGCGCTTTTTTTTTTTTTTTTTTTTTTTTCAAACAACACTCGCTTTTCACAACGGGCCCGCCCACCCGGGTGTGCGGGCGAAGGCTGCCCGCGGCGCTTCATTTAGTCGTTTTCCCCTGTCATCCACAATCGGGCACCAGGTTTTTTTACTCCTTCATTTTTTCCATCTTTTGGGAGGGTGCAGCGGGGGGTAACGTGCATCCATACCAACGCCAAAAATTTCCTACTCCCTTCCCAAAGTTGGGGAGGGAAAATTTTTTGTGGGGTGCAAGATATTTTGCGTGCTTCACACACGGAACCCGGTTAAATCGCATTCGGGAAGGGCGGGAGGGAAAGGGGGCAAACCAATTATTCTCCGAGGGGGGAAAAACCCCCGGGGGCCCAAACCCCCCGGGGGAGATTTAAACCCGCAACCCCTGGCCAAAGTTTCGAGTCAGGCCTCACCAACGGGGGCTATTCCAGCCCCAAAGGGAAAAAACCCCGGTTGCCCAACAAAATCGGGAAATCAATAGGGAAAAACAAAACGGGAAAATCCGACTGAAAATAAAAATACAGAGAAAAATGAAAAGTACTAAAAAAAGCAGTACCAAAACTTTTAAAAATTTTGCAGTTACCAAAATGGGGGGGGGAAAAAAATCTTTTGCGGGAAGGAAAACGGGACCACACTCATCCCCCCAAAAGAGGCTTTTGAGACCCACCCAGTTTCTGGGGGGCCCATCTGGCCCAAGGGGTGCAAAAAGGGCCGTCGGGTGCCCCAAACCACCAGCTCCGGGCACCCACCCGGGGCTGTACAACAGGAAAAAGGTAAATTTGTCACATTCTTCCCCCACTACACAAAAAACCCGATTAGGGAAACGTTCCAACCGGGCTGTCAACAAAAAAAGGGGGCCAAAATAAATCACAAAAAATTTCCCACCAAGGAAAACCCATTACCAAAAAAAGTTTTTTGAAAAGAACCCCAGCCCCAAACAGCATCCAGTTTAAAAGGGAATAAAAAATGCAGGGGGGCCCGTATGGGCTGGTAGTCTTTTCTGAAAACTGGAGACCAGTGGTACATGTCAAGATGAAAAAAAAAGGGCCCCTATCAAAAACAGGGGTTTTTTCCCCACAAAAACATTTTCTCAGGCATTTGGGCAGCTCAAAACAACATCAACTTGCCTGAGTTTTAGGGGGGCAGGGACATCCCGCACCCAGGAAAATTTGGGGCCAATTAACAGAAGGTTTAAGCAATTTAAACCACCCCTTTCCGCCTTAAACTTTAAAAAAGGAAACCGGTCCCCCGCATTTGAAAGTGAAGTTTCAACCCAAAGTTACGGCAAATTCCCCCGATTTTCCCCCTCCCTTAAAGGATTTCCAACGGGCTTTCCTTTAAGGGGTTCCTACCAAAAATTAAAGGGGCCAGCCCCACGGCAGAGCCAACAGGACAGGGGGGCCCCACCCCGTCAGGAAGGGGAAACCGGGGGTCCGGGTTTTCCTGTGAAGGCAAACCGGGGCGGCCGGGAGGGTGGGGTCCCCGAAATGCCCAGGGTGAAACCCCCCCGGAACTCGGCCAGGGAGGGCCGGGGGGGGCCTTTACAAAAAAAAAATTTACTTTCCCGCCCCTTTCAGCGGGGGGCATAACTTTCCCACCGGGGGGTCTAACACGGGCAATTTAAGGTTAAAAATGATAAAATCAAAAACACGAAAACCAGTCATAAGCCTTTAAAAAAAACAAAAACCCAAAAATTAACCACAACACTTTCACACCACACACACACCACACCCCACAAAACACACACACACACACACACACACACACAAAACTTTACAAAGGGGCCCTTCGGGGGTTTTCTTTTTTCTTACCAGGGCACCGGGGCAATGGTTTCCGGGGGAAACAGGGGGGAATGGGCCAAAAAAAAAGGCCCTACAAAAATCCTTTAATTTTGGGACTCGACGGGTTTAAAGGGGGGAAAAAATTTTTTCCTTCCTAAATTTTTTCCCCCCTTCAAGAATAAGGTTCAGCTTTATGGTTTAAGGGCAGAAAGGGAAACAAACGGTTCCGGAACGCAAGGGAGGGCAAAGGGAACCACACTGAAAGCCACAGGGGGCGGGAAAACAAAGGGGAAAGGGGGGAAAAGAGGGGGACAAGGCTTTAGTTCAAACCCGCCACTACAGAGACACTTTTGGGACTGAAAAATCGGGGAAGAGGGGTGGCTGGGGGCTAGAGGCAAAACCAAGGAAAAGCAAATGGATTTCTTACACTGAAGTGAATCCACTGCGGTTTTTTCTCCAACGATAAAAAATCACAACCCAAATTTGGAAATTTTTTTTCTTTAGGTTTTTTTAAAAAGGGGCCCCCCTTTGGGTTTTTAAAAAAACGGCACCGGGCCCAAAAGGAATTCCAAGAAAAATTTTATGAGGGGCCATTCCACTTTTCCCCCAAAATGCGTAAATACAATTTAATTTTACAAAATGCCCATCTTTTTTGGAAAACTATTTTTGATACACCAGGGCACAACAAAAAAAACATTTTTTCGGCCCAAAAAACAAAACCCATTAAACAAAACTGACAAACTTGTAAAACACCTAACTCAAACCCACACAAGGGGGAAATCCCATTTTCCGGGGCCCCCCCACCAAGGCCTTCCCGCGGGAAATCGGGCCTGTTGGATTTTTGGACATCAAACCCGACCAAGACTGGCCCAAACCCCAAAATTATGAGAGAGGCATCTTTATTACAGAAAAAAATTCTGGGAGGGCATGGCATCATGGCAGGGGGGCCCCGGGCAACAGGCATAAAAGGAAGGTCCAAAAAAAAACGTCCACGGGGGAAGAAGGGGTTTAAAAGAGGGGGGCATACCAACATTTTTTTAAAAGCATTGGGCCCGGGGGCGCACGCACGACCCAGAAAAAAACCTTTTTTTAAAAAGGGAAACCAAGGGGCGGGCCGGGCCCCACATGGGGGGCGGGTACAGCACTTTGAATCAGGAAGGGGAACCCCGGTCACACATTTCCCGGGTCCCGCAACCCACCACACCCACCGCACCGGGGAAAAAGCAAAAAAAACCGAAAAGCAAAAAAATTTTTGGGAACTTCTTTTCCCCCAAATCCGGGCAGCAACGCCCACAGCGCCCCAACCGGGAAAACACAAAGGGCCAAAGGGTGACGCCGCCACACCCAGGAAAAAACGGCAAAAATGGGCCCCCGCCCTTTTTTTCCGAAAAAAAGGGAATCCACAAAAACGACCCCTTTTTTTAAAAATCCACTTCCCGGGGGAACAAACCCGACCGATACTGGCCCTAGGGCCGGGGGTTTAACTTTTAAGGGGGTGGGGGGGGAAATGCTTTTTCGCCATGGGGAACCTTTTTGGTTTTGGGGATTTTACATGGAAGGATTAAAAAAAGGCAGGTTTTGGGGGATTTACGCAAAACTTAGGAAAGGGCGGGAAGGGAAACTGAGATTTTCCAGTTTGTCGGAAATGGGTTAAGATTGAAACAACAATTCCCAAAAAAATTTCGGGAAAAAAAGATTTTTTTCCCCGAAAAAGGCCATGTGCACTTCCAAAATTTTCAATAGCAACAATACCCAAGGGAATTTTTAAAAAAAATTTTGAAAATTTTCACTATTTTTTTTTCCTCCTTTTTAAACAATTTTTAAATTGGGGAACCATGTTTTTAAAAAACAAATTTACTTTTTCGGCCCAGGTTTTCAGCGTAAAAAAGTGCGTTTAATTTCATACGAAGAAGGGGAAAAAAAAAAACCAACCAAAGCCAAGCCAAAAAAAACTTTAACGATGTTTTTAATTTTCCCTTTTTAAAACATCATGAAACTAAAACTTCGGGAAAATTTCTTTCAAACCTTTTTTAAGTGGGAAAAAAACAAAAACCCTAAGCCCAAATATCGGGGAAAATTTCCCCCATGTTTACTTTTTTTTGGGGTTTTCACATTTCCCCAACACGGGTTTTCAGGTTCAATCAAAGTTTGCCCTTAAACTCCAATGGGCATTAAATAAATCAATATCCCTATGTCCCTTAGAAAAAATGGGGTTCTGATGTGCGTAGGTTTTGGGCTACTTTTTCGAACATAATTAAACCTGAATTGCCTTTTGGAAAAACCCCACCGGGAATCATACTTTTTAAAAAAAAAAAAAAAAAAGGGAAAATAAAAAACACAAACCCCGACCTTTGGGGGCCCCCAGGGGACATTCCGGGTAACCCCCCTTTAAGGGGAAAAAAATCACCCAAACGTCCCCTCCTCCTCTCCCTCCCTTTCTTTTTCCGGGTTTAAATGATAAAATCAATGATGACGCACGCCCAAAGGCCCTCCCCCCCCCCTTTCTTTTTCCCCGGAACTGAAAAAACAATTAAAACAAACATTCCCAAACTGCTTCCTCTTCCCTCCCCCCTTTTTTTTCTCTCGGGTTTTAATGAGGAAAAACAATGTAAACTCGGGGGGGAACGTCCCTTTTCTCCTCTCTCTCCTCCCTTTCTTTCTCTCGGTTTTCGATTAACAAGGGGGACCACAGCAAACTGCCCCCCCCCCCCCCCTTCCCTGGGGGAACTGTATAATCCCCAAAGTACACACAAATCCCCGCCGGCTTCCTCCCCCCCCCTCCGGGACTACCTTCTTTTCCCCCACAGCAGGGAGGACATCCCCCACCGGGACTCCTCTCCCGCTTACCAAAGGGAGGGAAAAGCCCCCCCATCATAAAGGGGAAAGCCCGTCCTCCCCCCAGGCCCCCTTAAAGGCAAACTCTCCAGGACACAAAATGAAGACAAGACAAAAAACAGACCCAAATTTTGGGCCAAATTTTCCACAAATTTGTCATCTTAAAGCTCAAAAGCGGAAACCTTATCCCTTAAACTTGGGGTTTTAAATTTTTTTAAAAAAATTTTTGCCCCAAAAAACACCAACCCAGTGGGGCCGGGTTACCATTTTACTTTTGGGCCCCTTCCCGGAAAACCCCCCCAAGGGGTTTTAAAGGAATTTCCTTCTTCCCCCATGTCCCGGGGCAAAAACTGGGGGAAATTTGTTAAAGCAAAATTTGCACAAAATTTTTATTTGGGGAACGATATGGGCGGAACTTAACATACCGCCCCTTAAAAGAAACAAATAAACAAAAAAAACCACCGGACTTTACAGCGCAACTTAATGAAAAAAGACCAAACACAAAAAACCTTCGGATTGAATTTTTTCCCCCCAGATCTATAGCAATGAAAACTAACCCGCCACATCATCAGGGACAGAATTTTCAAAAAAAAACAGCCAGTAAATCACTTGAAAAAATAACAGTGAAAATACCCAAAAAGCTTTTAAACGGCACATCATCCCAAATACACAGGGACAAGCACAATGGGCGCCGCGCGCAACCACACACACACACACATGTTTCCATCACTTTCCCCCACCACACCCACCCAACACTCCAAAAACAACCCGCAAACACCCCAAACCCCCCCCCCCCACCGCGGCAACCGAACTTTCCCCACCCGTACGGGGGGGGTCAGACAGGAATTTAAGGGCACGGTTTCGCACGCTCTCCGGGGGCCCTTTCCAACCCAAAAAAAAAAAAACATTCACCCACACACGGGAACCCCAATGGAGCTCCACCCCGGGGGAAAACAGGGAACAATGGGAAATCAAACAGCCACACCGGACACAAAGGGACTACCCCCTGCACCCCAGCCCTTGGGGAAGGGGGCCCCGCTTTCACACACCCGGGCCAAAGGTACCACACCCCTGCACACACAAACACAAAGGAGAGCCCCACCCCACCACAGGACCCAAAGGGAAAACTCACACACCCGCACACACAGGGAAACCCAAAAATAGCCACACACCGGGACACACAGGGACCAATGGTACTTGCACACCTGGCAACCCCAGGCAAAGGGGAACTCACACTTTTACACACACAGGACAGGGTGGACCTCACACACCTTTCACACGGCACAGGAGGGGACCCCCCACACCCGCGACACAGGTACAGAATGGTACCTCACATCCCACACCCACAGGCACAGGGGAACTCACACACCTGCACACACACACAGGATGGGGGGGGTCACACACCTGCACCCAAGGGCCCCGGGGGGAAGCTCACACCCCACACACACGGCACAGGAAGAAGCCCCACACAAACCCGCCACAAGGGGACTGGGGAAGCTTACACACCTGCACACAAGGGACGGGGGGAAGTTACAAAACCCCCACACACAGGGACAGGGAAAACTTTCACACCACGCACACGGGACCAAAGAAGCACACACCGGGACACACCCGGACAAGGAACTTACACACCGGGACCACAGGCACGGAAAAGCTCACACACCTCACCACACACAGGAAGGAGCTCACCACCTGCACAAACAGGGACACGGGAAAAACTTTACCAATTGATTTTTCCCCCACCACCCAGGGGGGTCCCTTTTTACTGGTCATTGAAACACCAAAAGAAAAATTTTATTACCCCGAACAAAAAAGACAAAGGGGAAAAACACAAACCCAAGGCCAAATTTAACCTCTTGGGGCTTCTTCAGCAAGACAAACACAAATCACCCACAAAAAAAAAGAAAGGAAATTTAAAAGGGGGCTTTTATTCTCCTTTCATTTTCTTGGTTAATTTTTTCCCTTTCCTAGAAGACCAAAAAAGGTTTTAAAAAACCCCCATTTTGGGGCTTTTAGGGTTCGGCCCTTTTGGCACGGGAAAAGGAATTTTCGTCTTAAATTTAAATTTAAAAATGATTTTTTTATAAGGGGTTAAAACAAACAATTTTTCAACGCTTTACAAAGCAACTACATTTACCCTTTTCAAACAAAAACACCCTTTCACCCAAAAACAAATACATTTTCTTACAATTTTTTAAAAAATAACAAATCCAAAACCTACCAAGGGGGATTTCCCCTTAAACCAAAACACCAAAAAAAAAACCTAAAAACTTCAAACATAAAAAAAAATACAAATTAATTGAGAACATTTCACAAAAACCCACTTTGAAAAGGGCCCGACGGCTATGAGTTAGGGGTACCCCCCCCCCCCCCCCCCCCCCCCCCACAGCTTGGGCGTTAGGAAAAAAAATAATGGGGGGGAAGGGAGGGCTTGAAAGGGAAAAGTTCGAAGGGGGGGGGACAGTCTGGCAGGCGGGGCCCTCCCCTGGGGCTTGGGAAAAAAGAAAGTCTTTTTCCCGTATTTGTCCTGAGCGAGTCATTCGCAGAAGGCCCGGGCGCAGACAGGGGCGGAAAGGGGGGAAGGGGGTAATTTGGTTTAGATCGAGAGATAAGAAGGTTTCCCTTTTCAAAAAAGGGGGGGAGAAAGGGAGAATTTAGAGGGGAAAAATTTTTAGAGATAATTTTAAAAAAGCCAGGAAGATGGGGAGGAAAACGAAAAAAATGAGCAGGGGGGCCTTCCACAGACCCGGGGTCAGGGTTTGGGGGCGCGGAATCCTTCATCAGGGATTTTGGAACCGCCAAAAAATGAGTTGCAGTAACTACCCATATAAACAAAGGGACAAATGAGAGTTTTTGTAAAAACGTGAAAAGAAGGAACGTTCAGACATTTTTTTTTTAGGGGGGGAAAAAGGCCCAACCGGGGAAAATTTTAACCGGGCCAAAGACCAAGGGGCCCAAAATTTGTTTTTAAATTTTCCCCCGCAGCACCCCTTTTAAAATAAAATGATCAAAGATACCTTAGACTGCCCCAAAGGGCAAGCCCCGGGTGTACTGTGGGAGGAGAAACCCGAATGCTACTGACTGGAAAAATGCTTTTCCCCTTCGGTTAGCGCGCGGGGGCCCCGGGCCCCCTTCCAAATCCAAGGAAAAACTACTTTCACGTTTCCCGAGGGCTACACCCGGGGTTTTGCATCCCCGGGGGTTGAAATTTTGTTAACCCTTTTACGGGGGTTTTTTTGGGGTTTTAACCCCTTTTGGTTTTTTGTGGGTTTTTGGGTTTACAAACCCCTTTGGGCTTTTTGTTTTCTGGACTGGGCAAACCCTTTTGGGGTCTTTTTTTTGGATTAAGGGCAAAACCCGGGGCGGGGCCGGGGGTTTCTTAAATTTTACCCACAACACTCTCCCATCTCGGGGTCACTCCATCCAAGGGCAAAACAAAATTGGTGTGTGGGGGGGGGGTGGTGGTGGTTTTGGTGTGGGGGTGTGGGGGGGTTTTTGGGGGGGCGGGGGGGGTTTGGGTGTTGGGTGTGGTGGGGTTTTGGGGTTTGGGGTGTGTGGGTGTGTGTGCTGTGTGGGGGGGTTTATGGGGGCGGGGGGGTTAAATGCAGGGCCACACTTTTAAACGGGCAGTCCCAAAAACTTTAAAACTACACACCCCCACCTGAATAAACAAATCCCTCAAACAACTACGTCAGAAAAATTTCAGCCAGATGCGGTTTAGGGCCCAAACAGCAACTGGCCCCGGGAAACACACCGGAGCAAGGGGGCCCAAAATCCCGCTTCCCCGTAGGAAAGGGGGCCCCGGAAAGGCCCCGGGAGGGAAGTCCCGCCCAAACCCCCTTGGGCCCCCCGGAAGGGCTGCGTACCCCGAAAAAGCTCCCACACCTTTTCCCCAGCAAAAATACCCGGGGGAGGTCCAACCATCCCTTTTTCCCTGGCCCCGTCATTAAACGTGGATCCCCCGGCCCCACGGGAATCCCCAAAAAATTTTGGGTGTTGGGGTAGGGGCCTACACCACCCTGGAAGGGCCGGCCCGGTTTGGAACATTTCCCCTTAAAAAGGGAAGGAAAAACAATTTTTTTTCAAACAGAAATTTTTAAAACAAAATTCCGATACGGGCGCACATAATAAGACAGGCAGACCCAACAAAACCCCCGGGGGGGTTTAAATGTACCTTCACGGGTTTCCCGCAGGAGGTTTAAAAACTACATCAAACCAGGGGCCCACAAACCCAAAAAGCGGGCCCACATTCGGGCCCAAAGCACCCCCCTTCAAAGTAATTAAAATTTTAAACCCCGAATTCTTTGAGAAGAATACAGGGTTAAAATTTGAACAGGGTTCCCGGGATTTGAAACAAGTCATAAGAAACAAATTTTAAAAACAAATAAAAAAAGCAAAAGGTTTAAAAAGGGAGGGGGCCAGCCACCTGGGCAAATTTTGAAGGAAAAGGGCATACAGAAGGTCACTCACCCGGTGTAGGGCGAGGGAAAGGATTTCACACAGATTACCGGGGGGGATGGGGTGGGAAAAGGGGTTTTTCCAAAATAAAAATGTAGCTCCCCCGGTGTGATGTCCCAAGAAGACGATTTTTCACAGATTACCGGGTGGGGTGGCGAGGAAAAAAGGGTTTTACCGGGAAAGGCAGGGAACCGGGGGAAGGGATGAAGAGGAACAACAGATTTCCTGGCAGGGGTCGGGGAAGGGGTTTTTACGAAAGGATCGGGGCCCCCGGTGGGGAGGCGAAGGGAAAACGATTTTTCAACCCGGGTTACCTGGGTTTTAAAGTTTAAGAAGAGGATTTCATACAGAAAAGGGCACCACCTGGGGGGAAAGGGAAGAGGATTTTTCACAGAATTTCCTGGGGGACGATGAAAGGGTTTCACACAGAGGGGTGGGGTGGGCCCAAAGAAAGGATTTCACACGAAGGGGCAAAACCCCCGGGTTATGGCCGGGAAAGGATTTTACACAGATTACCGGGGGATACTATAAGGGTTTCAAACAGATTACCGGGGGGAGGGGGAGGGAAAAGGGGGGTTTTCCCCGGTACCTGGGGGATGGCATGAAGAGGGGTTTTACACAAAAATGGGCCCAAACCCCCCGGGGGATTTGATTAAGGGGGATTTCACACAAGGGGGCCCCCTCACCGGGGGAGGGCGTGGAAGGGGGGGAAAAACAGAATTTTCGCTCACCTGGTTTTTTGGGGCCAGAAACAATTTTACAGATTTCCTGGGGGAGGCGAGGGAAAAGGGTTTTCCCCACAGAATGGGCACTCACCTGGGGATGTCGATGGAAACAATTTCACGAACCCGGGGGGATGCGATTAAAAGGTTTTTACACAAATGGGCAGCCACCGGGGGGATTCGAGGAAAAGGGTTTCACACAGAAAGTACCTCACCGGGGTGATTTCGAGGGAATAGGGGGTTTTACACAGACCCCACACCGCCCAAGGACCCAGCAGCTCCACCCGGGGGGGGCTGGAACCCCCCCCCATCCCGACCGGCGGGAAGCACAAAAAAACACTAAGCACAAATTAAACAAACATTCCACGGGGTTAAGGGAGAACCCCCTTTTTCCCCCATCCCCCCGACGGGGGGCCCCAGCATTCCCTACAAATTTTCCAAGCACAAAAACAATCAAAATCAATAACACCCGGAAAAATGCTTTCCAGCAATTAAAAATCGGGGCAGAAAAAAAAATGCACAACAAACCTAGCAACATTAAACAATGTCAGGGATTCAACCTATTCAAAAAACAATGGACTTTCAAGAGATTAAAACCTAGACCAGCCCCCCCCAAGGCCTAATACAAAACAGCCCCCTCGGAAAAAAAAAGGCCCGGGGGCCCAAACCCGGGGTTTTAAACCCAAAGGGGACAAAGCCCGCCGGGCCCGGGGAAAAAAAAAATTCCAGGCACAAACCCCGGGGGGGTAGCCCAAGCAAAAATGCCACAGCCAAACCCCCCATAAAAAAAAAAATTAAACCCCCTAAACCCGGGGGGTTGCCCCCAAGGGGTCAAGCTTCACAGCCACCCGGGTAAAAAAAAAAAAAATTCCAGGCCAACCACCGTTTTGTGGAAACCACAAGCACGGCGACACGTCCCCCCCAGCAAAACCCGAATTTTCAGGCACCAAACCGTTCAGTGGGCCAGTCCCCGGTCTTAAATTGGGGGACAAGGGCAAAACCCACAGAGTTATTTGTCCCGCAGTATTGGGCTAAGTCGGGGGCTGTGCCAAACACACCCGGATCAAAACAGGCCCCTAAAGAACTCCAAAACAAGATCACACTATTTGCCACACAAAATTTTTTAAACCTTGGGGCAGGGAAAACTTGGGAAATGTAAAACTTGGGAAAGGGTCTTCCTTTAAACTTGGGGGAGGGGGGATTGTGGAAAACTAGTATGGGAGTTTTTGTAACTTTTGGTCAAAAAACCGGGAGGAAAAAGTGAACAAAACAAAAGGGGCGGGCCTTTCTTTTCTTTAAAATTTGGGGATAGAAACATTTAACCATTTCCAAACTTTCTTTTGTGAAAAGTCAACCATGCCAAACTGAGGGGGACCCAACTTAAACTTGGTAGTGGAAAAAGGGGCCCCCAAAACCAAACTGAGACCACACAAAAGACTTGGTATGGACAGGATTCACTAGCCAAAAATGAGACCACACACGGGTTGGGGGGGGAACAGTGGGTTCACTTGCCACAAATTTAGACCACACACTGACTTTTTTGGTTTTTTGTGGAACAAAGGGGTTCCTAGCCAAAATGAACCCAAAAACGGAAAGGGGGGTTTGGGAAAAGTGATTCCAGCCAAACTGAGACCACAAACTGACTTTGGAGGGAACAGTGATTCACTAGCCCCCAAAAAGACCACACAAGACCGGTAGTGGGACAGTGTTCACTTTGGCCCCAAACTGACATTACACAGTGACTTGGGGTTGGGGGGCAGTGTTCACCCACCAAAATGAGACCCCAGTGACCTTTGGGGGGGGGAACATGATTCACCACCAAAATGACACCCCAGTGACGGGGGGTGGAAAAACTGACCACCAAACTTAACCCAAAACCCACTTCTGACGAGGGGGCACCCCGGCGCAGGCCCCGGGGCCCCGGGGCGGGGGTCCCCGACTGGCATTTTCAGCCTGTTAAAACATCCAGAAAAATGACGCAAAAAAACGAGAAAGAAAAACCCAAAAAAAGAAAAAAAAGAAAAAAAAAAGATCATTTATGGGAAACAACTGAAAAACGAGGACATGTTTAAATACACACCCTACCGGAGGGGTTTAATACAAAACCCTAATTTTGGGTTTTCCCAAAAAAAAATTGGGCCGGAAAAAAAACAAAATACAGGCCCTTGGTTTTTTTTTTTCCCGGGGGTTTTCGGGCAAAGAAAAGGCCAAAAGGGACCTCCCAGGGGGCCCGGGGGTTTAACAAACATTTAAAAGAAAATTTGACCAAGCAAAAGATGGGGGGAGGGTTTAAATCGCCGAATCCCCTGTGATTTTGTTTTGGGTGTTTCCTGTGGGTTTACCATTTTTTTTCCCCCTTGGGCCCCCCGAAAAACCGGAAACCAAACCCCCCTTCCACAAAGGCTCTCTCTTTAAAGGGGGGGCCCTCCCCCCCCCCCCTTCCCCCGCCCCTCCCCCCAAAACACCTTCTGGCGGGTTTAAATAGGGGCCGGGCAAACAACAATCCAGATCCCCAACTTTCCCCCCCTCCAAATTTTACACACAAAAAATGGCGCAAAAAACGAAAAAACAAAAGGGGGCCCCTAAAAGGAATTTGGTTTAAAAAAAAAAGGGGGACTTTTTAAACCAAAAACAAAGGGGGGGTAACATAGGCTTTAAAGCCAAAAAGCAATGGTTTTCTTTAAAACTTTAACCAAAAAAAAAGGGGGGTATCAAAAGCTTTTTTACCAAAAACAAAGGGGGGACAAAGCCAAAAAGCAAAGGGGGGACTTTAAAAGCTTTTTGCCAAAAAGCAAAGCGGGGAACCCCTTTTTGGGTTTTAACCAAAAAGCAAGGGGGGGTACTTTTTTGCCAATCAAAAAAGGGTTTTTCCCAAAAATTATTTCCCGTTTTATAGAGGCAGGGTTTTAGGGGAAAAGGGAAATTCAGAAAACCTTTTTTGCCCGGTCATGACTTTAAGGCATGGTGTCAGCTGGGGGGGGGCCGGGACAACCAATTCCAAAACCCGGGCCCGGGCTTCCCAAACCAACTTACAAGGTTTTACCAATTTTTAGGGACGGAAAAAGGCCAGGTTTTTTCATGACCCGGGTTTTTTCCCCGACCTCACAAACGGGGAAATTCTCCTTCAGGCCCCAAAGGCCTCTCCCTTTGACTTTTCCAGCAAAACACTTTTTCCCCAACCCTGGGCAGGAGGGGGGGCCCCCAGGGATTTTTGAGGCCTTTTAAAAAACCCAAATTTTGGAGTTCCAAAGAAACAGACATTTTCATTTGGGGAAATAGGGTTTTACAAAATTCCCGCTTTTCTCCCCCCGACAAAAATTTTTTTAATTAAATGGGGGAATTTTTTTTTAATTTTTGGGTGGGGGAACGCGGGGCCCCCCAAGACCTTCATAAAGGGGGGGGCCATTGTGTTATAAAAAAAACTGAACGGAACTCCCCTCAAAAAAAAACCCAATAGTTTCAGGTTTTTAGGGATTATTTCCCGAGAAATTTTCCCGGGAAATTAGGGCCAAAATTTTGTTTTTTCAAATCTATCAAATCGATCGAACATAGGGGCGGGGTTGGGGAGGGCTTGGGGGGCCGGGAGGGGACAGCAAAAAAAGTCCAAAACCAACCCAAAAAATTGTTCTGGAATAAAAACGGCACGGGCCAAAAACATTATTCAACCCCCAAAAAATCTTTTCAAACTTGGCCCGTCCATTTTCCCCGGCCCCCCTCCCTTTTTTCCCCCCGGGAAAAACCCTGGGCACCCCTTTAAAATTTTTTTCGTAAAGAGACTACTTTAATTTCCCCAACTACCGTGGGTGCCTTCATTTCCCCAGGGGCAAAGCAAAAACCCTTCTGGGGTTTCGGCTTGCCTGACCGGCCCCCGGGCAATTCCGGTTGTAAAAGCGCTTTACCTGTCGTGACAGGGGACCCCACAACCAATGGCTTTTGCCGCTTTTCTCTCTGTGCCGGGCAGGCACCGACAACTGGGGGTAAAACCTTTCTCTCTGTGCCGTCAGGCCCGACAACCCTGGTTTTTACAGTGCTTTACTCTCTTTTCCGTGACAGGGACCGCTTTTCTCCCTGGTTTTTTTCAGGGGCTTTTCCTCGTGCTGTGACAGGGAAAACCCACATTTCCACGGTTTTACAGCGCTTTTCTCTCTGGCCCCTGAAAAAGGGACCGACCTACCACTGGGGTACACCTTTACTCTCTTGCCCTGACAGGGACCGACATACTCACTGGTTTTTACGCGCTTTACTCCCGTGCCCGGGCACACCGCTACTCCAGGGGACGGGGCTTTACCCTCTGTCCGTGACAGGCACCGACATACCACGGGGGGGACGCGCTTTACTCCTGTGCCGGGCAGGCACCGCAAACCACTGGGGACAGGGTTATTCCTCGTGCCGGACGGGAAAACCCCATACCAGGGGTACGTGGTTTTCTCCGTCCCGGGGCAGGTCCCGACATACTCATTGTTGTACAAATGCTTTTCCTCTGTGCCGTGACACCCGGGCTTTCGGGGTTTACACGCTTTACTCTCCCGTGCCGGGACAGCACCCCATTCTCACGGGGGTGTACAGCGCAAAACCCCGGGGCCGGACACACCGACATACTCACTGTTTACAGTGCTTTACTCCCCTGTGCCTGAAGGGACCGACTTACTCCCTGGTTTTTTTCACGCTTTTACTCTCTTTCTGTTCAGGGCCCCCACAACCCACGGGGGTACAGCGCTTTACCTCGGCCGGCAGGCCCCGCATACCACTGGGTTTTTCAGGCTTTTCTCTCTGTCCGTTACGGGACCGACATACCACTGGGGTACAGGGCTTTTTCCCCCTGGCGTGAAAAGGCACCGACAAAACCACGTTGAAAAGCGCTTTAAATCCTGGGCGGGGACGGGACCCAACCACGGGGGGGTACGCCTTTTGCCGGGCCGGGGCGGCACCGAAATACCCCTGGGGGGGACAGCGCTTTTCCCCGGGGGCCCGGCCCGGGCCCCCAACCCACGGGGGTACAGCCTTTTTTCCTGGGCCGGGCAGGCACCGACCCAAATCCCCGGGGGGGGCGCCTTACCCTGTGCCGGAAAAGGGACCGGGATTCCACGGTTGGGACCCACTTTACCCCTCGTCCGTGACCCGGGACCGACATACTCACTGGTTTACACGCTTTCTCCTGGCCATGACAGGGACCGACCCTACCACGGGGGGGGACAGGGGTTTACCCGGCGGGCAGGGACCGGAAAATCGGTTGTACACGCTTTTTTCCCCGGGGGGACAGGGACCGGCATCCACTGGGTTTTTTCAGCCTTTATCCCGGGGGCCGGGCACACCGGGCATACCCTGGGTGTACCGTTTTACTCTCTGGGCCGTGACAGGCAAATGCAAACCACTGGTTGTACAGTGCTTTTTCCTCTGGGGGGGACAGCACCGACAACTTCGGTTGGGGCGGGCTTTTCCCGGCCGTGACAGGGCCGACAATCCTGGGTTTTTTCACGCTTTTCTCTCGGGGCCCGGGGCAAGCACCAACAAATTTTCTTTGGGTTTGGCAGGCTTTACTCCGTGCCCCGGGGCGGGCCCCACATACCCGGGGGGTTTTCTGCTTTTTCTCTGGGCCCCGGGGCGGCTCCTTCTTCTGGGGGGCAGGCTTTCTCTCGGGCCCTCGCCCCGCATTCCACTGGGTTGGGCGCCTGGCCCCCAAACTGGCCCCCTTCCGGGAGCACACAAAAAAACCCCCTGCAAAACCCCTTCACCCGGGTTTTTTTGCCAAAAAAACCCTCTTTAAACGGGCCAACGCTAACATTTCTTTTGCAAATTCAGGAAATACAGGGGTTAAACACTTTAGACAAATCACGTTTTACTTTAAAAAACCCCAAACACTCACTTTCTTGGGGGGGGGGGGGGGGGGTTACAGGGCTTATCCGGCTTGGGAAAACTTCCACACCATTTCTTTTTTTATCACA
>JAMYXO010001288.1:0-10000 GCA_033310375.1 Conus canariensis
TAGAAAAAAAACATAAAACTCACTCACTGTGTGCGTGCGTGCGTGCATGCGTGTGTGTGTGTGTGGTGTGTGTGTGTGTGTGTGTGTGTGTGTGTGTGTGTGTGTGTGTGTGTGTGTGTGTGTGTGTGTGTGTGTGTGTGTGTGTGTGTGTGTGTGTGTGTGAGTGAGTGTGTGTGCATTGTGTATACGTGTGCGCGCGTTTGTGTGTATGTGTCTGTTTGTCTGTTTGTCTGTGTGTGTGTCTGTGTGTGTATACATCTATGTGTGTGCGTGTACGTGTGTGCACGAGTGCGTGTGCGTGCATGTGCATACGATTTTGTGTGTGTGTGGTGTGTGTGTGTGGTGGTGCGTGCGTGCGTGCGTGCGTGCGTGCGTGCGTGCATGCGCGCGTGGGTGCGTGCGCACGTGTGTGTGTTGTGTTGTGTTTATAGTATATGTCCTTTCCTTCGAATACGTGGATATATATGTTGCATAGCAAGTCATGTTTCCTCTCAATAATTGTATTGATTTTCGTGTTTGCGTGTGCAGTCTTCTTCATATTTTGACTGGGAAAAAGCATGTATGACATGTTCATTTCATTACCCTGATTAATCACACACACACACACACACACACACACACACACCCCACGGCGCGCGCACACACACACACACACGCGCGCGCGTGCGCGCGCGCACTCGAGTACGCGCACAGCACACGGCGCGCATGCACGCTCGCACTTGTTTGCGTATACGCCGCTTCCTTTCTTCTTCTTCTTCTTTCCTTCTCTCTTCTTCTTCCTCTCTTCCTCCTCTCCTCTCTCCTCCTCCTCTCTCTTCTTCTTCTTCTCTTCTTCTTCTTCTTCTCTCTCCTTCTTCTCCTCCTCCTCCTCCTCCTCCTCCTCCTCCTCTCTCTCTCTCTCTCTCTCTTCTTCTCTCCTCCTCTTCTTCTTCTTCTTCTTCTTCTCTTCTTCTCTTCTTCCTTCCTCCTCCTCCTCCTCCTCCTCCTCTTCTTCTTTCTTCTTCTTCCTTCTTCTCTCTTCCTTCTTCTTCTTCTTCTCTCTCTTCTTCAATCGATCGTATATCTACCTCCCTGCTAAAATCGATCGTTAACACCTCACTCGTAAGGCCTCTATGTTACACATCCCTCTCTCTCTCTCTCTCTCTCTCTCTCTCTCTCTCTCTCTCTCTCTCTCTCTCTCTCTCTCTCCCCCCCCCCCCCCATCTCTCTGTACTGTATGCTGTAAAAGTCATCTCTACATACTTGTGTCAATAGGAATACATGCAGCACATGCGTGTGGAGGCGCTCTTGTTTTCTTTTTCTCTGCCGGGTGTAGGGGAAGTGGGGAATTGTGTGTGATTCAAGATTCAAGATTCAAGATTCAATAGTTTAATGCCTTTGAAAACCGTAACAGGTTTTATATGACACAAATAAATAAATAAATAAATAGAGGAAAGATAAACGAAACCAAATGACCAAATACAAATAGTCATGCTAGTTGTTGTATCCAACTATCATAATGCTATATCAAGTTGTCGTTGTCATACATTTTACCTTATCGACACTTTGAAATAGCATACACATATTTTGAGATATCGCTGATAAGAACGTCATTTGATATTAAGATAGATGGCAGCGCATTTTGCATATTGTATTTGTCTTTGATGTGTTCTAAAAACTGCCTCCTTATATCGTTATATTTAGTACATTTATCTAAGAAATGAATTTCGTCTTCTACTTCATTACATTCCAAACACAGTCTTCTTTCTCTTGGTGTCTTAGTATATCTACCTTTTTCTATTTTAAGATCGTGACAAGAAATCCTTAATTTACATAGTGCTTGTTTTTGATTGAAGCTTATGAAAGAGTTTGCTAAATATGGTTCCATTCTGTAATCTGTAGTAATATTGTCATAAAATTTTAGTTTTGATTCTGTTTCTGATTTTTTTTCTTTTCCAAAATAATACATATTCATCTTTTAGTTTATTCTTGACCACATAACACAACTTGTTAATATTAAAAGTATGCTGGTTATTCCAAACATGCTTCAATCCCATTAGGCTGAGAATTTGTTTGACAAATTTAAACCAAGGTGTTTGCTGATCTTCGTTGTTTAACATGTTAGTGTATATGATTTTGATAAGCGAGTTGTCTTCAGATTCTAAAATATGATGCCAAAACTTTATTATCTGATGGATTATTGTTAAACTAATTGGAAAACTTCCGAGTTCTCCAATTACAGCTAAGTTTATAGCTTTTTTGTGTACACCTACCATTTGCTTGAAGAACTTGTGTTGAGTATGTTCATGTGGTAAACTATTTGAAAGGCAATGATTAAACAGATTATCTAAATTGAAATTATCATTTAATTTTAAGCAAAAAGGTAGCCATACATCCGCGCCATACATTAATATTGGTGAAATAAGACTATCAAACAACTTCAGAACAAATTTAAAATTAATATTTTGATTTTTAAACGCTCTTTTTAAGGAATATGTTGCTTTATTACCTTGGTTACTCAGATGTTCCGCTGCGATGTCACGTTTTCCTGATTTATGAAATATTATTCCAAGATATTTGTATTGTTCTGCTGTTTCAATGCAATTTGTACCACATTTAAAAAATAAACGACTTTTGGGTTCTGTTTTGGAAAATATTAGTATTTTCGTCTTTTCTATGTTAATTAGTAACCCCCACTCTTTACAATATAAATGTAATTGGTCTAGTTTTGATTGTAAACCTAGTTTCGATGTTGCAAGGAGTACAAGATCGTCTGCATACAATAAAACAGATACCCTTGTATTGCTTGAATAATCCAGTGATGGTGAATCCTCAGCTGGAATCTTGTTTGTTAGATCGTTTATAAACATATTAAATAATGTTGGACTCAAGGAGTTTCCTTGCAAAATTCCTCTTCGTACATATGCTGAATAGCAGGCTCCGTTTTTACCAACTGAAAAGATTTGTGCATTTGTGTGCATGTTTTTGACTAAATCAAACCATCTACCCCGAATGCCAAATCTTTGTAATTTTATTAATAACCCTTCGTGGGAAATGTTATCAAATGCTTTCTGAAAATCGACAAAGCATGTATACAATCTGCCGTTACGCGCGATTTTAATGTATGGTCTACTATACTTTTTAAGACAAAAATATGATCTGCAGTTCTGTGTTTTTTTCTGAAACCTGCTTGTACATTAGATAAAAGATTATTGGATTCCAAATGATTGTTTATTCGAGTATTTAGTATTTGGCATAATACGTTGCTTAATGCACAATTAAGAGTTATTCCCCTGTAGTTGCTAGGGTTCGTTTTGTCTCCTCCTTTGTAAATAGGAACCGAAAGGTCCCTTTTCCATAAATCTGGATATTGACCGGTTTTTAAAATTAAATTAAAAATGTTTTTCAATGTGGGTAGCAATTCTGAAATCCCAGTTTTTAAAAACTCATTCCTTATCCCGTCTATTCCAGGAGATTTGTTCTTTTTTAAACTCTTGATTACTTTTAGGATTTCTATATCTGATATCTCGTAATCTACATGGACGTCACTCAGAGCTGCTTTCATACCTTTATTCTCTTGGTTCTCCTCTATTACTACTTCTTTATTTTCTATTTCAACTTCTTTTCCTATTAGTTTTTCAATATGTGTCATCCATCTTTTGATCGGTAGGTGTTGTGTGTGTTCTTGAGTCTCCATGGTTTGTAATTCCTTTAAGGTTTTCCAAACTGCATTTGGATTTTCAGACAAGTTTCTATTCAATAAAGTTATTAAATTGGCTTTGTACAGTCTCTTTTTCTTTCTAATAATTTTGTTATATGTTTTCCTTGCAAGGAAATATTTTTGGTGAAGTATTTTGTTAAATGGCTGTCTGTTTAGTGCGTTTAACAAAGATTGTTTCTCGACGTTGTGACTGACATTCCTTATCAAACCATTTTTTATTCTTTCTTTTTCTTTTCTTCCATTTCCTTTTTGTTCTATAGGCAATACTTTGTTTACCAATGTCATGCAGCATTTGTGTGAACTCTTGAACGACATTATTCACAACTGTCGTGGATTTAAAATGCTTCTCGTCATCTGTTATCATAATGTCATTAATTGACTTAATGCGCTTTTTCATTTCTGAAGATTTTAATACCCTTAGGAATTTCATATCCGAGTTTTCATCCCAAAAGAACATTACATTTTTATCCTGCGAGTCATGGTATTCTATTTCTACATGATCTTTGTCAGTTAATTGGCATTCAGTTTTGTATGGAAGATGTTGATTAATTTTTAACGATATTGGGCAATGGTCTGAATAATCTGTTAAATTATGAACTGTCATGTCTATTATGTCCTTCAATAATTTTTGTGAACACAAGAAATAGTCGACCACACTGCAGCCTTTGGATGTGAAGCAAGTATATTGCCCCTGCAGATCGCCCAGAGTCCTCCCATTTAAAATGCACATGTTACAGTCAATGCACAGGGATGAAAGTTTTTTCCCGTATTTATGAACATATTTATCCATTGAGCATCTGTTTGCTGTATCACTAAAAGGATAATCTTCAGGCAAAGAATATATGTTGCTTTCTCTTTCCATTGTAATGAAATCAGGAATCGTTCCTGATCTGGCATTAAAATCCCCACATAGTATTACTTGTTCGTTCGTATATGATAATTTTACAAGATCAGCTTCTATATTATCCCAAATTTTATTTGTGTAATCTTTTCCAAAAGATGAATTTTCGGGTGGTATATATACACTGCCTATATAAAATGTTTTACCTGTTACTTTCATTTTTAACCAAACAATGTCACTATTATTCTCAGGTAATAGAGTAATAAATTCTCTTAGGTGTTGCTTAATAAAAATTGAAATCCCCCCTGATGCTTTCTGAGCCTTTGCTCTTTTAGAACGACAGTAATGTATACCAGGTGCAAAATTTGGTATTTGTATTTTGCTGTAAGAGTCCTTATCCAAATGCGTTTCCTGTATGAATATGATATCGTATTTCGATATTATTTCAATTACCTCATCCTCTTCAAATTTATTGAGTTTTTCACCATTAATTGTTTCTTTGAAACCTTTTATGTTCCAAGAAATAATTTTTATGTCAGTAATCCTCACTGTCATTTAAGGGTGGTGTTTGTTCATGTTGCAGTTGTGTAATATCAGGGTTATTTTTCTTGTTGGGATTATTTTGTTTATCTATGCATTTATTGCACATTCTCAGTTGTAGTATCTATCTTATTTTCCCCATGTTTTGTAGTCGTGAAGTCCCCCTTTTCTCATATTATCTCTCGTATCGTCCATGGAAGTGGAAATGCTGATTTCTGTTCTTGACTTCATTTCTGTTGTTTCTTTCCCGTTCGTCTTGGTAACTTTCGTCGCGATTATGGTTGTAGACACGTTGATTTCTGTAATTATCCCGATTTTTGACTTGATTTCCTTCCCCGTCTCCATTGTAGGTTTTCTGTTTGGCAGAGTTGGAGAAGTCTTGTTCTCTGTATTCATACCCATTTCTGCCTCGGTTTCCTCCCCTGTCTCCATGATAGCTTACATGTGGTTCATGGTTGTAGCTGTCTTGTTTCCTGAAACCCTCTCCGTTTCTGTGTCGGTTTCCTCCCCTGTCTCCATTGTATCGTTCGTATTGTTTAATGTTGTAGAAGTATTGTTTTCTGTAACCATCTCCATTTCTGGGTCGGTTTACTTCCCTGTCTCCATTGTAACATTCGTATTGTTCATTGTTGTAGAGATATTGTTTTCTGTACCCATCTCCATTTCTGAGTCGGTTTCCATTTCTGATGTCATGGTAGTTTTCGTATTGTTCATTGTTGAAGAAGTATTGTTTTCTGTGACCATCTCCATTTCTGTGTCGGTTTCCCTCTCTGCCTCCATGGTAGTTTTTGTAATGTTCATTGTTGTAGGAATATTGTTTTCTGTAATCGTCCCAAATTATGACTGGGTTCCTTTCTCTGTCTCTGTAGTAGTTTTTTAGGTTTTACAGGGCTGTAAAAATCTTGTTCTCTGTCCTCATATCCATTTTTGTCTAGGTTTGTTTCCCTGTCTCCATGGTAACTTTCATGTTGCACAAAGTCGTGGAAGTGCTGGGGAATTCCGATTTGTCTCTTTTCGTACCACTTAGTTGTTGGTCGGTCTTGCATCATTGCATTACGTCTTTCGTTGATTTCTAGCTCTCTTTGGTATTGGTGTCTGATGAAGCGCTTTTTTTCTTTCTCTCTTCAGTGCTGTAAGCCTCCTTCTGTTCTCGGAAATCTCTTGTTGTCCTCTTTTTAGTAGATTCTTGATGCCTCGACTCATGTTCTGTTTGTTTCACATGCTCCTTGTGTTTCTGTTTTTCCCATACAACAGAATGAATATGTCGTCCGATGTTGCCGGCTATAAGACCTGATCCTCTTGGGTTGGGGTGAATTTCATCCTGCATGACGTTTTGTCTCTTTCTTAGGTTTTCATGTTGCAGAAATGTCATATCGTCTTTTGACTTGAGTTTCGCAAATACCATTGCATTAATATCTCTTTCTTTCCGTCCAACTCTTCATCAAGCGTAGGGATGGTGTTGCTGATGACCACTTTCGACTTTGGACATTGCTTTTTGATGTTACTGACGCATTTTACCATTTTTTTGCTGGTTTTGTTTGGTGAGGCCTTTCTGAGATTGATGATTCCTATGTGAAAAAGAATCACATCAGGATCTTTTTCGTTTTTCATATCCAGTCTGTTGCACTCCTCTATTGTTGGTACTTTTGTCATTGAAACCTTTAACCCATAGGACTTCCCCAATCGTTCTGGGTTGATTCCACGTAGGGTTGAGTCATGTATGATGTGGAGAGTGGGTAGTTCCTGACCTTGTTCCTCTCCAACAGAACTCTCCTCGTCCGAGTCCATGCTTGTGATGTCACTCTGGGAGTCTAGGCAATGACTGTCAGAAAGGGAATGGGCGTGGGTAAGGTCAGGGTAGGATTGATTTGATTGATTTAATTTAACGTCTGTTCACAACAATGGTGATATTAGACTAAAAATAAACCAATTAAAAAAAAAAAAAAAATTAAAACGGGCTGCGTAAGAATTTGTGCCTGTGTTTGCGCGCGCGCGGCGCGCGCGCGGTGTGTGTGTGTGTGTGTGTGTGGTGTGTGTGTGTGTGTGTGTGTGTGGTGTGTGTGTGTGTGTGTGTGTGTGTGTGTGTGTGGTGTGTGTGTGTGTTTGTGTACCGTGCGTATGCATGACTGTGCGTGTGTGTGTAGAGTGTGTGTGTGTGTGTGTGTGTGTGTGTGGGTGTGTGTGTGTGTGTGTGTGTGTGTGTGTGTGTGCATGTGTGTGTTAGTGTGAATATGCACTCATGGGTGAAAGGCTACATATAAACATTAATACAATAACTATAAATGATTTCATGTTTACAATAAATTTGCAAGTATAGTGCTGGATAAAACTGATGCAATTTGTATCATTTCTTCGCTGTAGATTATATCATTTAAAGATCCCATTTTTGCTACATCTATCCCAGATATGTTGTATAACAGGGATAGCAATGGGCAATCAAAAAGAATATGTTCAATTGATATTGGATGACCACAAGCACATTCTACGTTTTTTGAAAATTTAGTTTTCCATGAATTTAATCGAATTTTGTAAATGAGACTAGACAAGGATCTCGAACACGGTAATATTTTTGACTTTGAAGGAAGCTTTTCTGTCATTATACGACTTTCTAACATCGAATTTATTTCATGTTTTTCTAATTTTAGTGTACTATCAGGATATTTTCTAATAGCTCCTTCTTTCGCTGATCTATCAGCCATTTCATTCCCCCAGATACCACAGTGAGATGGAATCCAACAAAATTCTACATTAATACCTTTACATATAATTGAATGTATTAAGTATTTTACGTCAAATATCAAATCTTTTCGAACTTTTGCATTCCAGTTTTGCAGACTGTAAAGAACAGATTTTGAGTCAACACAAAGTAAAATGCTATAAATCACAGTATCAGTATCAGCTATGAAGGATAAGGCCATAAGAATTGCATATAGTTCTGCAGTAAATACAGAAAAAACCTTTTCCTAAACAAAATGACTTTCTTATCTTGAAAGCAGGAATAGCAAATCCAGCCCCTGTGTATGATTCCAAAACTGAACCATCTGTAAAAAATCTTTAAATGATTCGGATACTTATTTTCTAGATGTTCTTTTGCTTCAACGGATATAAGATTGATGTTATCCTCTTTTTTAGAGTTGTATAATCTGTATCGAATCTAGCAGAAATATGCTCCCATTGAGGAATAATGGGTATTATGGGACTACTTGAAATTGAAGTAATATCAATATCACAACTCTTAAAAAGATCATCTGTATAGTTTCTAATAGGTTGAAGATATGAAATGTTTTGCGCTCTTTTAGGGAAATCCTGTCTTGAGTCAAGAAAAATGTCATTTGTCACTGAATTAGAAACTGAAAGACATCTAGTCACATACTTTGCGGTGGCCAACTTCCGTTGGTCCTCAAGAGTTAACAGATTAGCTGCTCTGTATGTTTTGAGCGTATTTGTGTGTACTGGCACTCCAAGTGCCAACTTAACAGCCTTACTATCTATGCTTTGTAATTTTTTTTAGCAGCGTCTGTGGAGCTGAGAAATAAACCTCTTGACCATAAGTTAATTTCGATCGAACTAAACTGGTAGCAAGGTGTAAAAGTGTTTGAGTATCTTGTCCCCATGACTGAGCATTAATTATTTTGAGAAAATTTAATCTTTGTCTAGCTTTACTTATTATGTGTTCAATATGATATCGCCACTTTAACTTAGGGGTTAAATAGACTCCTAAAAAATTTTACAGCTTTTGAATATTTAAGAGTGTTGCCTTTGATAACAAGCTGAGGAGGATGCTTTGGAGTATCACCATTAATAAAAAGCATTAATTGTGTCTTTTCTCCCGAAAGTTCTAAACCATTTTCTTTCATGTATAAATCTAACTTATCTAGCTCAGCTTGGTATAGTTTTTGAACATGTGTTATAACTCTCTTATTTGTTTGTTTTCTGACGTTTGTATTCATCCATATAGCAATGTCATCAGCATATTGAACGAGATGGATATTGTTAGATGGAACGTTTGGAAGATCATGAATAAGAATAGTAAAAAGAATTGGAGCAATGATAGATCCTTGAGGAATTCCAATATCAATGTCCTTGAATGACGAATAACATGTGCCAATTCTTGTACAAATAGATCTCCCAGACAAGAAACATTTTACAAATTGATACATTGCTCCACTAATTCCAATATGTTTTAGCTTATAAAGTAGACGAGCATGCCATACACTGTCATAGGCTTTTCTAATATCAAAAAAAGTAGCAAGTGTACTTTTTCTTCTAGAAAACTGTTTTTTAACTTGATTCGTAATTTTGACCAGATGATCAGTTGTACATCTTCCTTTCCTGAAACCAGGGTAGGAGTCTTCTTTTGCATCTTTTGTTTCGGTTTCATCTTTTTTCCCCTTTGGATGTGGAGATTCCATAAACATATCAGATGATGTCCTAAAGTTGCCATTCTGTTCTTTCTTATTTCCTTTCGTTGAGCTTCCTTTTTTGTCTGTGTTGATAGATGATGCGTCCGCAGTCTTTGTTGGTTCTTTCAAAGGGGTGTGTCTGTGAACATTGGCCTTTTGAGTATGGCTTTGTTGGGTGAGTACGACCTTTGGTCGATTGTCTAGTCTTTCTTGCACAGCATGAATTATTTGTGCGAATGCGTCGCCCCTCGTTTCGTCTGAATGTTGCAACTGTTCAGCGAGTTTTACAATGGCTCGTTCCATGTTTTGTAGCACATTATCTGTCTTTTGGTTGTGCGCTTCTATCAGCTCATACAGAGTGTTGTCATTTGTTCCTTTGGACGTGGTGTGTTCTGACTGTTCATGCTGCAAATCAACTTTTCTTTCAATCGCTTCCGTCATTTCTTCTTCGATGTTTTCGTCATACAAAGGTCGTGCGCATATCTGACATGTAAATTTTCTTTGCGTTTTTGCAAA
>JAMYXO010001288.1:22500-27500 GCA_033310375.1 Conus canariensis
ATCCTGGGTCCCTTACTGTTCACAATTTACATCAATGATTTACCTCTCCAAATCGCATCCACCTGTGAATTCTTTGCTGATGGTACAACAATCCACACAAATCATTCTGATGTTACTGTTCTTGCACAAACTTTACAAGAAAGTGCGGATGATCTCGTGACATGGACTGAACTAAATCACATGTCGCTTCACCCAAAAAAAACTAAATCCATGCTTATCACAACCAGACAAAAAAGACAAAATCTCACTATTACGTTTCCTCCTGGCATCTTAAAGATGAATCTGTTGAACAGGTTACATAAAGTGCTAGGAATCACAATTGATAACAATATTAGTTGGCAAGCTCACATAGCCTCAATGTGCAAAAAGGTCTCTCAGAAAGTCTATCAACTCTCAAAAATCAAACGTTTCCTCGACCTGCATTCACCCAAGCTCTTTTTTCAGTCTCATGTTCAACCATGCATAGACTATGGGTCTACTCTATGGGACTCTGCTAGTGCTAATACCCTCAAACCATTGCTAAGCCTACACACGCGAGCACTCAAATTAGTCCTCCTAAAAAGCAGTAGTCTCCTAGACTCAGACTATAAAAAGGTTCAAGTTCTCCACTTAAGTCTGAGATTAGAATACAACAAAGGGTTCATAATGCACAGAATTACGTCTGGGAAGGCACCCTCAACATTAGTTCACAGATTCTCAACTGATTCCTCAAGGACTCTATCCAAACTTCATGTCCCTGTTCCTAGAATGTACTTATTGAAATCCAGTTTAACATATTCAGGTTCCTGTCAATGGAACTCGCTCCCTGAGTCAGCCAAACAACATCAACGCGCCTCAACCTTCAAACGCCATTATTTCAGCCATCTTATGTGCTAACACTTGCGTACTCCACCGTAAATCCACCACCAACCACTACCACCGTCTTTGCCTTATGTATGAACCTGACTATTAAGAAAGTGTTTTGTACTTAAAATGCACTTGCTATTCTGTTTCGCGCGCGCGCGCGCGCGCGTGTGTGTGTGGTATGTGTGTGTTCCTACTACCTCTTTCCCTCTTGTCACTATGTCGTAGTGCTTGTATTCTTATGCGACTCTCTCTCTCTCTCTCTCTCTCTCTCTCTCTCTCTCTCTCTCTCTCTCTCTCTCTCTCTCTCTCTCTCTCTCTCTACGGTTCTGCTGGAATGACTTGATTTATTATCTGTATGACATTTCTCCTCCCCCCCCCCCCCCCCCCCCTCCGTACCCGTGGTGACTGAGCTATCATTATGTTTTTTTTTTCTCCATTTGTGCTTTTTTTTTCTTGTTTTTCCTAGTGCTTCAAAATCGATTGTCTTGCATCTCCTTGGTATCTTTTGATTGTCAGATTGTTCTAAACATGCTCTTTCCCGCAGCCCACTCTCGCCTCTCCCTCCCTCCCTCCCTCCCTCCTTCCCTCCCTTCCTGCACTCCTTTCGCTCCTGCGTCTATCCCCCCCCCCTTCTCTATCTCTCTCATAAAATAAAAAAAATCCGTTTCTAATTTTTGTTCTAGCCACTTTTTGCATGCTTCTTCTATTGCCTCATTGTATTTTGCATTGTTGACCCTACTCAGGGCGAGGACTGGATGTCATTATTTTGCATTGTTGACCCAACTCAGGGCGAGACTGGATGTCATTATTTTGCATTGTTGACCCTACTCAGGGCGAGGACTGGATGTCATTATTTTACATTGTTGACCCTACTCAGGGCGAGGACTGGATGTCATTATTTTGCATTGTTGACCCTACTCAGGGCGAGGACTGGATGTCATTATTTTGCATTGTTGACCCAACTCAGGGCGAGGACTGGATGTCATTATTTTGCATTGTTGACCTAACTCAGGGCGAGGACTGGATGTCATTATTTTGCATTGTTGACCCTACTCAGGGCGAGGACTGGATGTCATTATTTTTACATTGTTGACCCTACTCAGGGCGAGGACTGGATGTCATTATTTTGCATTGTTGACCCCACTCAGGGCGAGGACTGGATGTCATTATTTTACATTGTTGACCCTACTCAGGGCGAGGACTGGATGTCATTATTTTGCATTGTTGACCCTACTCAGGGCGAGGACTGGATGTCATTATTTTGCATTGTTGACCCTACTCAGGGCGAGGACTGGATGTCATTATTTTGCATTGTTTGACCCTACTCAGGGCGAGGACTGGATGTCATTATTTTGCATTGTTGACCCAACTCAGGGCGAGGACTGGATGTCATTATTTTGCATTGTTGACCCAACTCAGGGCGAGGACTGGATGTCATTATTTTGCATTGTTGACCCAACTCAGGGCGAGGACTGGATGTCATTATTTTGCATTGTTGACCCAACTCAGGGCGAGGACTGGATGTCATTATTTTGCATTGTTGACCCTACTCAGGGCGAGGACTGGATGTCATTATTTTGCATTGTTGACCCAACTCAGGGCGAGGACTGGATGTCATTATTTTGCATTGTTGACCCTACTCAGGGCGAGGACTGGATGTCATTATTTTGCATTGTTGACCCTACTCAGGGCGAGGACTGGATGTCATTATTTTGCATTGTTGACCCTACTCAGGGCAAGGACTGGATGTCATTATTTTGCATTGTTGACCCTACTCAGGGCGAGGACTGGATGTCATTATTTTACATTGTTGACCCTACTCAGGGCGAGGACTGGATGTCATTATTTTGCATTGTTGACCCTACTCAGGGCGAGGACTGGATGTCATTATTTTGCATTGTTGACCCTACTCAGGGCGAGGACTGGATGTCATTATTTTGCATTGTTGACCCAACTCAGGGCGAGGACTGGATGTCATTATTTTACATTGTTGACCCTACTCAGGGCGAGGACTGGATGTCATTATTTTGCATTGTTGACCCTACTCAGGGCGAGGACTGGATGTCATTATTTTGCATTGTTGACCCTACTCAGGGCGAGGACTGGATGTCATTATTTTGCATTGTTGACCCAACTCAGGGCGAGGACTGGATGTCATTATTTTACATTGTTGACCCCACTCAGGGCGAGGACTGGATGTCATTATTTTGCATTGTTGACCCTACTCAGGGCGAGGACTGGATGTCATTATTTTACATTGTTGACCCTACTCAGGGCGAGGACTGGATGTCATTATTTTGCATTGTTGACCCTACTCAGGGCGAGGACTGGATGTCATTATTTTGCATTGTTGACCCTACTCAGGGCGAGGACTGGATGTCATTATTTTGCATTGTTGACCCTACTCAGGGCGAGGACTGGATGTCATTATTTTGCATTGTTGACCCAACTCAGGGCGAGGACTGGATGTCATTATTTTGCATTGTTGACCCAACTCAGGGCGAGGACTGGATGTCATTATTTTGCATTGTTGACCCAACTCAGGGCGAGGACTGGATGTCATTATTTTGCATTGTTGACCCAACTCAGGGCGAGGACTGGATGTCATTATTTTGCATTGTTGACCCTACTCAGGGCGAGGACTGGATGTCATTATTTTGCATTGTTGACCCAACTCAGGGCGAGGACTGGATGTCATTATTTTGCATTGTTGACCCTACTCAGGGCGAGGACTGGATGTCATTATTTTGCATTGTTGACCCTACTCAGGGCGAGGACTGGATGTCATTATTTTGCATTGTTGACCCTACTCAGGGCAAGGACTGGATGTCATTATTTTGCATTGTTGACCCTACTCAGGGCGAGGACTGGATGTCATTATTTTACATTGTTGACCCTACTCAGGGCGAGGACTGGATGTCATTATTTTGCATTGTTGACCCTACTCAGGGCGAGGACTGGATGTCATTATTTTGCATTGTTGACCCTACTCAGGGCGAGGACTGGATGTCATTATTTTGCATTGTTGACCCAACTCAGGGCGAGGACTGGATGTCATTATTTTACATTGTTGACCCTACTCAGGGCGAGGACTGGATGTCATTATTTTGCATTGTTGACCCTACTCAGGGCGAGGACTGGATGTCATTATTTTGCATTGTTGACCCTACTCAGGGCGAGGACTGGATGTCATTATTTTGCATTGTTGACCCAACTCAGGGCGAGGACTGGATGTCATTATTTTACATTGTTGACCCTACTCAGGGCGAGGACTGGATGTCATTAATTTTACATTGTTGACCCTACTCAGGGCGAGGACTGGATGTCATTATATTTTGCATTGTTGACCCTACTCAGGGCGAGGACTGGATGTCATTATTTTACATTGTTGACCCTACTCAGGGCGAGGACTGGATGTCATTATTTTGCATTGTTGACCCTACTCAGGGCGAGGACTGGATGTCATTATTTTGCATTGTTGACCCAACTCAGGGCAAGGACTGGATGTCATTATTTTGCATTGTTGACCCAACTCAGGGCGAGGACTGGATGTCATTATTTTACATTGTTGACCCCACTCAGGGCGAGGACTGGATGTCATTATTTTGCATTGTTGACCCTACTCAGGGCGAGGACTGGATGTCATTATTTTACATTGTTGACCCTACTCAGGGCGAGGACTGGATGTCATTATTTTGCATTGTTGACCCTACTCAGGCGAGGACTGGATGTCATTATTTTGCATTGTTGACCCTACTCAGGGCGAGGACTGGATGTCATTATTTTGCATTGTTGACCCTACTCAGGGCGAGGACTGGATGTCATTATTTTGCATTGTTGACCCTACTCAGGGCGAGGACTGGATGTCATTATTTTGCATTGTTGACCCAACTCAGGGCGAGGACTGGATGTCATTATTTTGCATTGTTGACCCAACTCAGGGCGAGGACTGGATGTCATTATTTTGCATTGTTGACCCTACTCAGGGCGAGGACTGGATGTAATTATTTTGCATTGTTGACCCAACTCAGGGCGAGGACTGGATGTAAGAAAGCACATCAGTGCTTATCTATTATCCTCGTTAATAAAGAATGTTGTTTTGTCCTGTCTTGACTTGTCTCTCTCTCTCTCTGTCTCTGTGGCTCTGTCTCTCT
>JAMYXO010001289.1:0-31347 GCA_033310375.1 Conus canariensis
CTGGGTTTGTTTTTAAAGACCCCGTTTTTATTCTTAAATTAGTTCTATGAAATCTGTCTTTTTTGCTCCGAAGTTGGCGCTGCGCTTTTTTAAAAACATTTTCGGGGTGAATTAAAAAGAAAATAAGGGCAAATCAAATTTTTCAAAGTTTAAAGGGCCCAAAACCTCCCCATTTTTTAGGAAACCCGATGATTTTGAAACAAAAGATGGCCATTTGTTTTAAAAAAGAGCAAACAAATTTTTTACAAACAAAACTAAACCAGGGCCCATCAAAGGGGTTTTTGATGGACAAAAATTTGGGCATAAAGGGTCAGTGTGAGGGGTCAAAATCGCCCTTGGGGGAATCCCAAAATTGATAAATGGGCGGGCTAAACTTTAAAAAAAACCCCTCGAAACCCCCAACCCGAAAACCAAATTCAAAAAAACCCCAAAGATTAAAACCCAAAAGCAACGAAAATTGAAACCCGTTTTTTCAGATGAAACAGTATTTTTTAAAAAAAATTGGGCCACCGCCGCTTCCCAGGGGAGGGTTTTAAAGGCCCTTTATCATGCTTTTTAAAAGCATCAAGGCGTTAACAAACCCAATTTTGCAAAAACTGGGTTACAGAGGAAGCATTAAAAAGAGGAAAAAAAAAAACAGTTGGGGGCTGAGGAACCCCAACAGGGCCTGGGGGAAAGAAAGAATTAAAAACAAAGACTTTTTTGATTCCTGAAAAAGAGAGATCAGCAAGACAGAAGTGTTTTCCCACAAAACCCCCGGAAAAAAATTTTCGAACTCAAGGAGCAGAATTTAAAGAAAAACCAAAGAATTTTATATGAAACCAAAACGTTGCAAACGAATTAAAAAAACGTGAGAGAGCTGCCTTATTTAAAGTGGGGATAACGCCTTTGGAAATTGGGAATAAGTTCAAATGGGGTTGGCCCATTTTAAAGGGGGGGGTGGGGAGCAGGGGGCCCCCGGGCCCCCCCTCCGGCGTCAGATAAAAATGGGGGAAAAAAAAATTTGGGGGACCTTTCCTTTAAAAAAAAAATTTTTCCGAAGGCAATAGATCTTTGCCTGGTTTTTAAGGGGGGATCGTTAGCGGGGTTTGGGGCGGGCCCCAAGTTAAAAAAGTTGGCGTTAGGGGGGCACTTTGGGGTTAGTTGTCTTTTTAGGGGGGTTACTTTTTGTAAGATAAAGACCAAAAAAATCCAGGGCAGTTAAACCTAAAACAAGGCCGTCTTTTTTTATTCATGGGCTCACGCGCGTCTTCCAAAGGCCCCTTTGGGGGGGGGGTTTTGGGGGGGGGGGAATTTGGGGGGGGGTTTTGGGGGGGTTCTTTTTTTTTTTGTGCCGGGGGGAGAATTTTTTGTCGTTTTTCCACCTTCTTTCCTTGCCAAACCCAAAAGGACATTTTTGTTGTTTTTTTTTGGCCTACCTGGGCCCGAGGAAAGGGAGCTTGGGTTTAACTTGGGCCCACAGGCCCCAAAAACCTACTTTCGGTCTTTCAAATTGTAAAACATTTTTGGTTTCCCTTTTTAATTCCCTTGGGGGCAAAACAATTTTCGAAAAATGGGTCCCTAAAATTTCTAAAAAACTGGTTTTTGGGGGGTCAAAACCTGAAGGAAACAAAGTGTTGACTCGGGGGGCTTGGGGAACCAGCAAACACCAAACATAAGTAAAGAATTAAGTCGGGTTTTTTCGTCTATTCCCGCTTGTTAGGCCCTTAGAAGGACCAAAAAAATTTTTTTGTCCTTTCTGTTTTATGCCGGGTTTGGGCCCGGGGGCAGGTTTTGCCTGAAAGAAAAATGTGTTGGGGGATTTCCCAACTTTGTTTTTTCTTTCTGTCACGCCCCAAAAAAAGGGGCCTAAACCCTTTATTAAGACCAACTTTTGGGCCTTTAAAGTCTGGTTTGGGGGGAATTTTCAAATTCCCTTCCGATCCTTTCAAAACCTTTTTAAACTTTTTGTTGCCCGAATGGATTTAAAAATTTTGTCTTTGGGAATTTGGGCTTGCGGTTTAGAAAAATACTTTTGAAGGGGTAATTTAAAAAAGGAAAACTTTACCCGACCCCACCCAAAGGGTTTAGGGTGAGTTTAAAAAGATCGAAACGCCCCCACCCCGGTTTATGCCAAACCCCAGCAAAATTTAACTGGGGCGGGTTTAAAAATGCCGGTTTAAATGAAACCCCCTTTCGGGGTGTTGTCTTTTTTAAAAGGGGGGTTTTGATATCTGGTTTTAAAGGGTAAAATTTAAACCCTTTTTTTGGGAAAGGGGTCGCTGAGGCACAGAAATTTTTCAAAGGGGTAGTTGGGTTTATTTTTTGTTGGAGGGCGGCCCCAAAAAATAAAATTGGGGATTTTTTTTTTTTGAATGGGACTCCTTTTTAAAATTTTTTTTAAAAGGGGGTACTTAAAAACCTTGACTTCCTTTGGGGAGAATTGGGTATTGGTTAAAAATTGCGGAACCCAAAGGGGGCGCACCCTTTAATTTTTTTACAAATTTGGGGGTTTTTAAAATAAGTAAACCGGGGAAAAAAAAAAAGGATTTCAAACTTTTCGAAAGGGGGACTAATTTGCCATTTTTCCCCCAAACCCGTTGGGGTTTTTGGGGGTTTTTCCCCTAAAAGAAGCAATGAGTAACTTCAAAATTCCCAAAACTTTTTTAAAGCAAAACTTAAACCAAAGGACTTTTTTCCCCGAAAAAGAAATATCCATTACTTTTTTTGATCGTGGGTAAAATGTTGGGGGGTTTCCTCAAGCCTATATTTTAGAGTTTTCCCCAACAAACTTTTTTTGAGGGGAATATCCCCCGACCTTTCATTTAATTTTTACTCTTTTTTTATTTGGAGACAGGTGGAAAACTTAAATAAGGAAACCCCTGGGTTTTGGGGCTTTCCCTCAGGGGAAAACGGGTTTTTTGCATTATAAATTTTTAAAAATCCCTAATTTTTCAGTTTAAAGATTTGCGGGGGGAAAGGGCGGTCTTTAATAAAAAATCAAAGGGAAAACAGGGAAAACGTGAAAGGGGAAAAACCTCCATTTTTTTAGGGAATTTTAAAAAATTCGGGTTGGGTTTTAAAAAAGTCCCCGTGGGGCCAAAAAATTTGGGGACTTAGCGCCTGGAAAGGGGGTAACTTTTTAAATTTAAAAGGATTGGGAGGCGGTTAAGGGCTTTGGGGAAAAAAAACGGGGGAAAAGGCAAATTTTTAAAGGTTTGAGGGACACTAAAGATGGTTTTTTATTTTGCGCAAAGGGTTGACGAAAAACAAAAGGGGGGGCCTAAACTGAAAAACTAAAGCAAACTAAAAGCAAAAAAATACGGTCATTGAATAAAATATTTTGAAAAACTGCCCAAAAATTGGCACTTTGAACCATATTGAGGAAAGGGGCATAAAATTTGAATTCGTAAGGCCCATTTACATTTTTCGACCGTCAAAAAAGTTTCAGAAAGCATTGAACTCTGGCCCTTTACATGTAAGTCTTATGCCAGGAGGCAACAGTCGAAAGATAGATCGAAATAAATAAGTTTGGGAGAACAGTACATCCTCCACAGAAGAGAATTCAGTTTTGTTTTTTTTTTTTTGTTTTAAAGGAAGCTTACTACAATAGTACAGTTCTTTCCACGCACGTTATTAGGAGACACGTTCACAATGATATTGAAATTTCTGTCTTAAAGTTGTGGGGGAGGGAATGGAGTGTGGGTGTCAGCGACAACCTTATGGAAGGAATTTTATTAGCTTGGGCAAAAACTTAGACGTTGACAATCTTAAAGTTACTGTTGTGGTCGTCACGATGGTGAAAAATTTTAAGGTCGTAACAACAAGCAACAAAATCAATGTTAGTCTTTAATAGAAACAATCTGACCAAACTGAGTTGATTAATCTGACACATTTTAGTACCCTTATAAGATTTTATTGTACTGATCAAATTTATGACGGATAGTATGATTAACTACCACTAACTGTTGTACATTAAACTCTGTTATAAAACTATGGTGCAAACGACTTTGGTGTCAATGCCAATGTTAAACTTTATGATAAAACCCCTCATTGTTCATTGATTTGTGGACAGATGGTTGTGGAAAAACAATATTTGTCCGCTCGACCTATTACAGAACAGTTTATCGTTATATTTTGGATCATATAGTAATTTTCTGCCCAACACTTAAATGGAACAAAGCATATCACGACAGAAGAGTTTTTATGGGACGGATGATGAAAATCTATTTAGTTGGAGCCTAGCACTAAACTTAGCGAGTGTTTAGAACACTTTTATAGACAGTTTGAGGAACTCAGCACTATTTTATATAGATGGAAAACTGTTCGGCAGAAAGGGGGAGACATAGTTAAAAAGAGAAAACACTTTACTCAAAACTGGCTTTCTCAGTGGAAGACATTGCTGGGATAAGTGTGTGGATTATTGATGTCAATAAAATATAACTCAGTTTAAAAGACTTTAGAGAGCAATTAAAGACAGTGGTTTTATTTCCACATGAAAGACAGAGACGCATTTGTTGAATGTAGCGTGAAAATGATGTTATTGAAAACGGAATCAAGAAAAACGAAGGATTAAAGCGAAAGACTTAAGTCTCAAAAAGAGTTTTCTAAATTAGTGTTAAACAGATTATCCGACCACATATGTATGTTTGTAAAGTGTTTACTATTAGGAGAACTATAAAAATAGGCATTCTGGGTAAGCCGGCGGACGCAATGGCGAATTCGCTTTCAGCGGTTGGTGCTAGGCGGTGGTGGGTGAGCCTCAGAAATGCCTATTTTATAGTTCTCTAATAGTAAACACTTTACAAACACACATAATGTGTAGGATTATCTGTTTTTAAACTAATTATAGAAAACTTTTGAGACTTAAGTTTTTGCTTAATCCTTGTTTTTCTTTGAGCGTTTTCAAATAACATCATTTTCACGCATACATTCATCAAATTGCGTCTCTGTCTTTCATGTGGAATAAAACCACTGTCTGTAATTGCTCTCTAAGTCTTTTAAAACTGAGTTTATATTTTTGACATAAAATCCAACACTTATCCCCGCTTGTCTTCCCACTGAAAGCCAGTTTGGATAAAGTGATTCTCTTTTTAACTATGTCTCTTTCTGCCGAATAAACAGTCATCTATAGATATATAGTGTCTGAGATTCCTTCAAACTGTCTATAAAAGTGTTCTAAACACTCGCTAAGTTTATTGCTAGGATCAAACTAAAATGATTTTCATCATACGTCCATATAAACCTTCTGTCGTGTTATGCTTTGTTCTCTTTAAGTGTTGGGCAGAAAATTACTATAAGATCAAATTCTAACGCGATATAACTGTTTGTAATAGGTCGAGAGACAAATATTGTTTTTCACACCAGTCTGTCCACAAATCATAGAACATATGAGGGGTTTTTTTTTTTTATATAAGTTTAAACATTGGCATTGACACAAAGTCGTTTGCTCCTAGTTTATAAACAGATTTATCTACACAGTTAGTGTTGTTTATCATTACTATCCGTCAAAATTTGAATCAGTACAATAAAATCTTTATAAGGTTCTAATGTTGTCAGATTAATCCAACTAGTTTGGTCAGATTGTTTCTTATTAAAGGATAACATGTGATTTTGTGCTTGTTGTTACGACCTTAAAATTTTCACCATCGTGACGAACAATTAAAAATAAATTTTTTTTAAAACTTAAAAAGGGGTTTTTTTTCCCCCGGGGAAACTTTTTTTCCGTTTTGTTGGGGGCCCCAAAAAAAAAACCCCCCAAAAAAAAAACAACAAAAAAATTTTTAAAATTTTTTAAAAAAATTAAAAAAATTTGTTTTTTAAAAAACCGCCCTTTGGGGTTTTAAAAAAAATTTTTTCCCCTTTGGGGGGGGGAAATTTAAAAAAAGCCCAAAACTTTTTTTTAAAAAAATTTTAATTTTTTCCCCCCAAATACCCCTTTTTTCCCCCTTTTTTTCCCTTTTTTCCCCCCCCCCCCAAAAAAACTTTGTTGGTAACCCCAAAAATAAATTTTTTCCCCCCCTTTTTCTTTTTTTTTTTCTGAAAAAATTCGTTTAAACCTTTCTTTTAAAAGGGGGGGAAAAAAAAAAACAAACAAAAAACCCGGGGGGCGGGAAAAAATGTTTTTTCCCTTTAAAACCCCCAAAAAATTTTTTTTTTTTAAAGTTTTCAATTTCAAAAGTTTTCCCCTTTTTAAAAAAAAAAAAGTAAAAAAAACCCCCAAAACAAAAAAAACAAAAAGGGGAAAAGGGGGGAAAGGGGAGGGGAAAAAAAAAAGGAAATTTTCTTTTTCAAAAATTTTTTTTAAACCAAAAATTTTGGGCAAAAGGGAAAAAAAAAAGGTTTTTTAAAAACCCCCCCAAAAAAAGAAAAAAAAAATGAACAAATTTTAAAAAATTTAAAAAATTCCCTTTTTGGGGGTTTAAAAATTTTTTTAAAAATTTTTTAAACATTTTAAAACTTTTTCAAAGTTTCCCTTTAAAGATTCCCCCAGGTTTAGTTTTAATTTTATGGAGAAAGGGGAAAAAAAATTTTGGGGTTAAAAAATTTTTATTTTTAAAAATTATAAAAAAAAAAAAAAATTTTTTCTTTTTTTTTAAAATTTTGGCAATTTTTTTAAAAACCCTTTTTTTTCAAAACCCCCAAAAAATTTAAAATTTGTTTATTTTTCCAAGGAAAAAAATTAAAACTTTTTTCCCCCAAAAAATTTGATTAAAAAAAAATTTTAAAAAACATTTTGGGGGCCCCCTTTTAAAACCCCTCGATCTTTTTTTTTGAAAAAATTTAAAACCCGGGGGAAAAAAATTTTAAAAAAAATTGGGTTTTTTTTCCAATGAAACCCTTTAAATTTTTTTCTTTAAATCCTTTCTTTGGGGTTTTTTACAAAATTTTTTAAATTTTAAAAAAAATTTTTCAAAAAAATTTAAAAAAAATTTTTTTTGGGGATAAAAAAACCCCCGGTTTGGGTAAAATTTTTTCCCCTTTTTTTAAAAAAAAAATTTTTTTTGGGGAAAGGGGAACTTTTTCCCCAAAAGCAAAGTTTAAAAATGGGTTAAGTAAAAAAAAAACCCTTTTAAAATTTCCCAACCCAAAACCCCCTTTTTTGTTTTAAAAAAAAAATTAATTCTATTAAAAAATTTTTTTTAAAAAAAAGACCCTTTTTGATTATAAATTTTTAAAATTTTTAACCCAAGTTTTGGGAAAAAATTTTTAAAACAATTAATGTTTATTTTAAATTTTTTAACAAAAAAAAGGGGCCCGGCCCAAATTTTTTTTTTTAAAAAAAATATCCTTAAAAATTTTTTTTGTTTTTCTGCTCAAACATCACGGATGAAGAAATTTAGTCGCCTACAGGCTGTTTTGAGGACTACAACAAGACTAAAAGTTTGATCTTCAAAGAAAGGCAAAGGGCAACTTTTTCTCAACAACAGACACCGACCAGATAAAAAGGAATGTTAAAAAAAGTAAACGAAACATTAAACTCTGTTCTAAACAGCTCACATTAACAACCCAAAGGGCGTTATTACTTTAGTTTATGTGTACAATGCACAAAAAAAGACCGTTGATTTGATTCTGATTAAGTATTTTTTTAATTTAAATAAATATTTTGTGTTAGAAAAGAAACTCAACATGGATAAGTATATATGAAGGTTCAGATGATTTGTTTGAAGCAATGCTCGAGGAAGAGCGTTTGTCAAAGAGCACTTAATGAGTTTGATTTAGAAGTTATTAATCAAAAAAACGTGCGGGGATAAGCGTTGTAACGCTATTTCTCAAGTTCCAAAGTTAACTAAACGATAAACCCTCCAGTTAAAGTAAGGTTAGTTGTTTTAATCGACTTTATAACAATAAAATGAAGAAAAAATCTAGAAGTCTGGGGTCCAACTATATCAAGGCCAGACTATTCTTTCCTCTATTGACTTAAAATCCCTGGTTGGGGCAGACCAGATGCTACACAGTTTGAAGTGTGGCCGCTGAAGAGCCAAAATGGAGATCTGGATGGTCAGAGGGTAATATGTCTTAGAGATCAGATTATAACAGGAAAGTATGAGTCCGATTGTTGGCAAGGCTTTACAACTCCATACCTCCATCAATAGTTGCAAAACGAAGCAGTTCTGAACTATTAAAGAATTCAGAACAACAAAATGTTTTAGTGGTGAGTTCTTGCTAGGCTGCATGTATTTCCGCAAAAACGGCAGAGGGTGTCTAACTATGAAACTTACATCAATGATCGTATACTTTGGGAATATCTGTCATGTTAGTGTAAATCCAGATTGATTCAGTTTGAGACCAAAACAAAACAATATACTGTTATTATATACATATGGGATGGTGGAAACAAATCTACAGCGATTAAAGTGTTCCAGAACAGTCCAACGATTGGCGAACACAGACAAAATAATCATGTTGGAACTTTACTACTGATGTTTTCTCCAACAGGCTACCACATTACACATTGATACGCACAATGAGTAGGTATTACTAGTGACATACTACAAAACAACATTGCATACAAGAATTCTGTAGAAAATGTTTAAAACAAGAATTCCATCTGTTTAAAGCCCAGCAGCGAACATGTAAAACATTGTATTAGCCCAGTTGACTGTGATACAGTAACTAATTACGCCCGGAGAAGGCAGAAAGGTTAGTTTAAGAACTGGTAAGGGGAAACGGTTGCAATACTAGTACCATTTTGTTGTTTACGCTGACTTCGAATCACTCATGGCTTAGTAATGAAGGACCAACCCCACAGATACTTCCTATACAGTTTAAATGAGTAATCATCAGATTTGCTCATTCTGCCTTCATATTGTTAGGTCGGATGGCGCACTTTCAAAGCACTGAATTATACCAGAGGAACAAATGCTGCAAAATACTTCTGAAAACGCAGAGCAAGTGCGGTAATGCCTGTTCTAATAATCTAAACTTTTCTGAAATCATTAATGACGCCTGAAGACCAACAAAAAGTATGGACTCAGCATATCACTGTTGGAATTTGTGGGGCCGGCCTTGGTTGCCACCGCAGAGAATCCAACAGTAAGAGACCATGATCTCATTAGTGGAAAAGTTTTGAGGAGCAGCAACATAACAAATGCAATCTTCAACTAAAGTTTTGAAACCAAAAACATGGAAGCTGCCTAATTCTTTCACACATTGCGAGGTTACGACTTCACTTATAATTGCAAGCAGTAACCCAGCGACTTCAGGGTGTCATGCATTGCTCAGTCATAAGAAATGTTACATGTGTTCACTTTATAATAACCCATGTCTTTCTACAGACTATATGCAACACTTGATGGGTTCATTTAGGTCACTGCTATGTCCTTAAAGTCACTGCCCAATAACAGGAAGATATTTTGACCCAAACTATTGTTAGATAGGGGCGTTTACCTTATGAGTACATGAACACAGTTGGCAAAGTTTGACGAGATTCACTTCCGCCTAATGGCGCGTTCTTTTTCTAGTCTCAGAGGAAAAGGACTCAGTGATTCTGATTACCCGCTTGCTCAAGATGGTGGGCAGTAGTAGAGTGTAAAACGAGGGAGACTATCATGATTCCTATTTAATGGGCAGTGTTACCTGTTTGTTGGCGGACGTCTTTGAAATTTTGGGTTTTTGGTTTTGGGTTTTAAAAAAAAAAAGGAAGAAAAGAACCAAACTTTTTGGGGGGTTTCAGATAAAACATTCAAAGTTTTTCGGGGTAAAATTTCCCCCCCAAAAGGGGTTTTTTTTTTCCCAAAAAAAAACCATTTTTATTACCCCCTTTCAAATTTGGGAAAAAAGAAGGAAAAAGAGGGAACTTTTTATATCCTATTTTTCAAACCGGGGCGGGGAAAAAATTATGGGACCGCAGAAAAAGCAACGGATTTCATTTCTGGGCCCCCCAAGGGGATTTTTAAAATTTTTAGTTTATTTTTTTTTAAACCCCCTTTTAATAAAAAGGGTTCGGGGGAAAATTTTGGGGGCCCCCCAAACTGAAAGAAAAAAAACAAAACTTGGGCGTTTGTCAATAAAATCTTTTCCTTATTTTAAAAAAAATTGTTGGTTTCCGGGGGAATCCCTTTCCTTGCAACTTTAAAATTTCAACCGAAGGAAAAAAACAAAACTTTTTTCTTTTCCCTTTCCGTTGGGGGGAAAAATTTGAAGTTGACCAGAAATTTTTCCCAAACCCCCCAACCCCAAAAAATTTTCCTTACCAAAATCTAAGTCCCAAAAAAAAAAATTTCCAAACTTTAGGGAAAAAAATTTTTTTTTTCCATTGGCCACAATTTTAAATTTTTAATGGTTTAAAAAGAGGGGTTTTTTAAAAATTTTTCCCCCCCCCCAAAAAAAAAAAAAAAACCCCCTAAATTAAAAATTTAGAAAAATTTTTTTTGTTTTTGGAATTTCTTTAGACTATTTAACCCTTTTTATCCTGAGCCCAGAGTTCTTTTACACAGAACAGATTCCTTTTTTAATGAACCCCTACTGAAGATATCTAAAAAAGGACATGGAATTAGAAGTGGCAAAAGGGGCATGGGGAAATGGAAAGACACACCCGGTTTTTCCTAAAGATTCCCTTTGCATTCAATTTAAAAGAAGGTTTTAGGTAAGATAAAGGGATGAATTATCTGGGGGTTTGGGGATCAAGGAGTTTGTTGGTTTGAGGTCGAAATTTTACAGTCTTTCAAGCCCAAAAAAAAAAATTGGGTTTTAAAACAAAAAGGGGAAAAATCTTTGTAGTGTTTTGCAATCAAGGGATATCCCCCCTGACAACTATAAAAAAGCATTGTTTGACAATAAGAAATTTTATCATGGGCAACGTTTAAAAAATACGATTAATCTAAATGGGGATCAACAAACTGTTGTAACAAAGAAAAATCATTAGATTGAAAAAAACACAAAACGTGTGTTTTGTTAACCCGGGTTTTTCATATGCAAACGGGGATTGGAAAAAAAGCATTTAAATTACATTTCCTTCTTCATTTCCCCGGGGGTTTTTATTTTTCCTCAAATTTATCTAGAAGCTTTTAATTTATATTTAATTTCCAAAATTAGGGCAAAATTTTTTTCATGTTTGCCCTTTTGTTTTTCACGAATTTTTTTTATTTTTTTTAAGATATTCTTTATCCGTTATTTTGAAATCAAAAAATTTGGGGGTCGTAAAGGGGGATCAGGGTGCGTTGCCGTGTGCCCAAAAAATCCAATTTAAAAATTTCCTTAAAAAAAACTAACAGTATCATATTTAATTTTTGTATTAATTTTTAAAGGGCTTTTTTTTTTATTTATTTTTTAAAATTTTATGTAAGATTTCTTTTTTTTTGAGCTTCCAAATTTTTAAAATCAAATATATTTACGTAAATTAATTAAGCGGAACTGTGTCTGGGGGATTATTTGCGTTCTTCTTTCAACCAAAAAATCTTTGAGGGGGTGGGCCCTTTTGTTGTGTCAGTTTCCAAAAAACAGGGGGACATTTAAATCTTTTTTTTTTTGGGGCCCCCCCAAAGGGCGGTTTTTTCTTCCCCCCGTTTTAGGGAAATAAAGGGGCCTTCTTTAAACCTTTTTAAAAGGCTTTTGTGGCGTTTCTTTAAACCCATTTTTTGTTTTTTATTCTGAGGGTTTTTTACCAAAATTTTTTTAAGGGGGTAGAAGAGGGGGGGAAAAAAAAAATTTGGTTGAGAGAAGCAAAGGGAAAGGAGGAAAAAAGTTTTGAAAGGAAAAAAAAAATGGATCTTAAAACCCAATCCTCTTTTTTTTAACCCAAAAAACAATAAAACACCTTTTTTTTTTTTAAAAGCAAAGGGGAAGGGTCTTGTTTCAGTTGAAAAAGGGGAACACGAAGCCTTTTTTTTTAAGGTTTACATTTTTCTGAATTTTAATAATTAAATTAAATTTTTTTATATTTATATGGGGTTTTAAAAAAAGGGAAAAAAGGGGGGAAAAGTTTTACAAAAAGTGTTTGATTTTTACCTTTTAAAAATTTCCAAACGCTTGTTTAGATAAACCCTTTTTGGTTTTTTTAAAAACTTTCCCCAATTTTTTTTTTCAAGGGGGCCCCAGCTTTTTTATAGGGATTTTTTTTTCGTGAAACACTTTCCCCCCCCTTTCCCGACAATCCCTATTTTAGATAGCTTTCAATAGCCAGTTTATACCTCACAATAGAAAAGAAAACCCAAATTTGGTTGACAAATAAAAACCCCCAAAATAAAGGCATGGTTTAAACCCAAATCCCATTGTTTTTTTTGTTTACTTCCCCTTTAAACAGGCACACGTCATGCCTATAGCAGAAAGGCCACGCTTTAACGGCGCGTCTAGGTGGACCGTCCGCTTTGTCAGTCCTTTTCACAGGCTGCCTATTCAGGCGGCCGCCGGGTGTGCTTTTATACAATTGTCTTGTTTTGTTGAATCAAGTTTTAATAAGTGCACTTGGTGGATCTCTGTTAGAATAATCTTCAACAAGGTGCCACGATTCTACGTTGTGTGAAACACTTCCCACCCCTTTCCAGACAATCCCTATTTCAGATAGCTTTCAATAGCCAGTCATACCTCACAATAGAAATGAAATCCAACTTGGTTGACAAATAGAACCTCCTAAGAATACAAGGCATGGTTAACCAAGTCCCATTGTTTGTTTGTTTACTTCTCTAACAGGTCACAGTGGATGAGAACTATAAAACAGATAATTCCTACAACATTATGTTTGTTTGTTGTTTGATGAATCTGTATGCGTTGAAATGATGTTATTGAACAAACGATCAAGGGAAAAACGAAGATTAAGCAAAAAAACTAAGTCTCAAAAGTTTTACTAAATTAGTGTTATAAACAGGTAATCCTACTCATTATGTATGTTTGTAAAGTAGTGTTTACTATAGAGAAACTATAAATAGGCACTCTGGGTAAGCCGGCGGAGAAACAGCGAAACGGCTTACAGCCGGTAGGAGCTGGCGAAGGTGGTGAGCCAGAGTGCCTTATTTTATAGTTCTCTCGCACTTGTGTCTCCTCTGCCCCAGCACTTCCCCTCTCACCCTGTGTCTCATCCTGCCCCAATTCTCTCTCCCATTGTGTCTCCTGCCCCTCTTCCCTGTCCCCCTTGTGTCCTCCTCACTGCCCCGCCTTCCCTCTCCACCATGTGTCATCCTGCCCTCCACCTTCACCCTCTCCCACTTGTCCCTCATGCCCCACCTTCCCCTCTCCCCCCTTGTGTCTCCTGCCCCGCGTTACCCTCTCACCCGTTGCGTCTCCTGCCCCTCCTTCACCTCGCCACTTTGTGTCTCCTGCCCCACCTTTCCACTCTCCCCCTTGAGACTCCTGCCCCACTTCCCCTCTACCCCATGGTGTCTCCTGTACCACCTACATCTCCCCTTGTCCACTCCTGCCCCAACTTCCCTTCTCCCCTTGTGTCTCTCTGGCCACTTATTCTCTCCCCATTGTGTTCCTGCCCCCGCCTTCCATTCTCCCCCTTTGTGTCTCTCCTACCCCTACGTCTCCTCTCACCCTTGTGTTTTCCTCTGACCACTTTCCGCTCTCCCCCTTGTGGTCGCCTCATTCCCCACTTCCACACTCTACCCCTTTTGTCTTTAGACTGACACTACCATTCCCCTTCCCCTTTGTGTCTCACACTAACCCACCTTCCCACCTCTCCCTCGACGGTGGATCCGGAACTCACCCTGACTGCTCACCATTGTGTCTCCTACACTGCTGACACATGCCCACCATAGCTCACAACCGGGGGGCGAGGACGGCCCACCCAACCACCACACTGCAACTCTCCCCCACTGGGGGGGCGCCTGCCAGTCACACACCTCAGTCACATCTACTACGTGTGTCTCCGCCTGCAATCTCTGCTCCCCGCTTCCCTCACTGGTGGTATTCCTGACACCGACAGGCCTCGAGCACCACGTGGGAGCAGATCTGCAACCACCGGACACGATAACACAACGGTGGCGACATGGAACAACCAGGAACAGGCATGGGGTGATCATGCACCGTACGGACACGCGACAACGGGGGGTGCAAAGGAAGGGAACAACTACTGGGAACAGAGAGAACGTGGGACGACAGGAAATATCGGCACCACGATACAACGGGGGGCGTCCGGCCACCATCACGGACAGCGCGCCCAACACGCGGGGGAGACTATCAGGAACAATCATGGCAACCTCGACCAAGGGGGGCGAAGTACCCATCCGGACAGTCGACACTTTGGTGGAGAAGCAGTATAAATCCATGACACACAGCAAGTCACGGGGGGTAGCGAAAATAAGGACAGCGCAAACGGGGGAGACGACAGGCACAACTAGGGCACAAGGAGCACAACGGATGGGAGAGGTCACCATACGGACAAGCGAAAACGGGGGGAGCAGCAACGCAACTTCACGGAACATGCGCACAAAAGGGGGCGCGGAAGGCAAATAAGCGAACAGCGCAAAACATGGGGGCGAAGGCAAAGCACGAAAACGAGAGGAGGGGTGGAGCAGCAGGACAGACCGGACCAGCTGAAGTGGGGGGGAATCAGGACAAAGCAGGACAAAGAGCACGTGGGGGGGCGCCGGAAGGAAACGTAAGGTAAAGAGAACAAGGGGGGAGACGGCTACAACAACCACAAGATATTAAAGTAAACTCGAAAAAGGGGGGAGACGAAAACAGGAACACTGAGCCACCTGGTGGGCGCGGGCACAGCTCAGGACCCACAATACAGAAAACAGGGGGGAGAATATGGAAAATACACAGGAAAACGAGAAAGAGAGGGGAGACAGGAAGGGACGGATACGAGAAAAAGGGGTGGAAGAAGGACAAATAAGTCACCAGGGAAAATGGGGGAGAAGTTGTCAAAGAAGGCAAAGAACGGACAAAAAGCCAAGGGTCGCAAGGGGGAGAAGGAAATCATAATAGGGAAAAGAGGAAAAGAGGGGGCAGAACAAGGAAAAATAAGGCCCAGCCCAGAAAATGGGGGAGAAACGGGAAAATACCGGAAACCACGAGAAATGGCGGGGGGGGCGAAGGAAAACTAAGGAAACGAGAACAAGTCGGGACCGAATGCCAACATCACCGTCCACTCGAGCACACCGTGGGTAGCCAGGCACAACAACCACGCGCGAGCCGACATACAAGTCCCTCTAACACGGGGCTTCAGGAGCAGGAAAACGAATGACCACTGTGAACAATGGCTGGGAGAGAGGAAAAGCCTGAAATCTCAAACCTGCCCCCTTCTCCCGGGGCGATAAGACTGGACAATAAGGCCACAGAAGCCAAGAGCGGGAGGCGACTGCAAGGAAGGATAAGAGAAAAAGAAAAGGCGGGAGGGACGAAGGCCAATCAGTAAAGGGACATAATGGGGGGGCGACGTTGTAAACAGAAGTGCCAAGGGGAGCGCCACCGATCGTACGGGCGCAACCGGCGCCGGAAACATCACGGATAAGAGGTCACCGGGTGGCAGAAGGGCACAATAAATAAGGAACAGCAGAACGCCGCACGTGGGGGCGCCAGGGCAACACCATACAGTGACAAATACGAATACAGGCCGGGGGCGACGGGGCACACTCAGGCACGAGAACAATTGGGCACTAAGGACACAACTTCCGGGCCATAGAGACAAAGGGGGGAGACGGAAAATAAGGTAAGAGCCGCAACTGTGGGGGAGCCGGCCTGCCCAGAACGGACCAGACGAAAACACGCCGGGGGAGACGGCACATCCCGGCCGAGCTAAACACGGGGGGAGACAAGCCGGCGCTCACTAAGTGTCAAAGCGACAACCGACCTGGCCGGGAGATGTAAACTAAGGCAAAGGAGGCCACCCGGGGGGGGAAGAACGAAAATAAGGCACTGCAGAATAACACGGGGGGGAGTAACGAAGGAAAATCAGGCCAAGAGACAAATGGGGCGCAGGGAACCAGAAAGAGAATCAAAGAACGAATGATGACCGTGGGAGAGGGAAAAACAGAAGGGAAAAATCGGAAAAGTCAAAAGGCGCGGAGATGAAGGACCAAAAGAAGGAAAAGAGAAAGAAGGGGGGGCGAGCAAGTACACGGGAAGAGAAAAGCAGAAAAAGGGGGGGGCAGAAGGCAACACATTAAGGAAACACGGGAAAATGCGGGGGAGGTAGAAGTAAACGCACAGGAAAACAGCAGACAAAAGTGGGGGCAGAAGATAATAATAAGGAACCGAGTAAATAAGGGGGGAGCAAGGTACACAATCACAGAGTCAGCGACAAACTCCGCGAGGGGAAGCCGGAACATACCCAGGTAATAGAGACAAAAGGTTGGGGAGCCAGGACAACATTAAGGAAGAGAGAAGTCAAAGGGGGTAGCAGCCGTGGCCCAGAACGCGAACGAGAGAAACATCGGGGTGAGACGGGACAAACTAAGGACAGAGAGACACAAGTGGGGCAAGCCAGGATCGGACCACTCACAGGAAATAGCGAAAAAGCCACCCTCATCCGGGGGCGACAGTAACATACGGAAAAGAGGAAAAGAGGGGCGGACGGAGACAGAAAAAAAAAATAAGGCAACATGAGGAAACAAAGGGGGGAGTCAGAGAGGACAAATCAAGGAAACGCTGAAACTTTTTCACTGGGGCGAAGGCACTCAGAAGGCAAAGCGCAAATGGTGGGAGAGGGACATACAGAAGGAAAATCGGAACCGGGGCGGAGCCGACGGCACCAAGCCTGACAAAGACAGCAACGAGTGGGGATAGGAAGTCAACGGAAGGACAAGAGACCCAGCAAGAGGGGGGGACGCAAGGCAAATAAGGAAAGGGAACATGAGGGGGGTAGAGTACCAAGTACGGCTCAGAGCAAAAACGTGGGGAGAAGTGTAAAATAAGGAACACAGAGAAAAATAAAGGGGTGGGAGAAAGAGAGACACTAAGGAAAAGTGACAAAGCTGGGGGCTACACTGACACATAAGCCCGAACAAGCGAAACAAAGAACGCGGGAGGGAGACACGGCAAACATAAGGACAGAGACAAGGGGGGGGGAAGACGGCAAACAATAAGGCAATAGAGCACAGTAAGAAGGCGAGGAGAAAGCGAAAAGTTAGGAAGCGAGCAAATGCTCGACACGGGGGAGAAGAAGGCCCTAACAGGAACAACGAGCAAAGGGGGGAGATTAAGAAAGGAACATAAAGGACACAAACTGTGAAAAAGAAACGGGGAGGGAGCAAGAAGCTAAAAATAAGGAACAGAGCAGAACAGAGGGGGAGCAGACAGCGAACAAAATAATGGAAAGAGGAAAAGACGGGGGTAGCAATAGGAAAAAAAAGAAGGAAAAGACATAGCACCCCACCGGTGGGAGAAGCAGAGGCACCCTAAGGCACACATACGCTTAAAACATCGGGTGAGCCACGGCCAAAGTCACTGAACAGCATAGACAAAAACCACGCGACCACCCGGGTGGAGCAGGGAAAGGCCCATACCGGACCCGCGACGACCGGGGGCAAGACCGCTCACATCCGGCCACAAGAGACACAGGGGGGAGAAGGAAACATAAGGCACAGAAGAGGAAAAAGAGGGGGCGCACAAGAAGGACAAATTACGGAAAAGAGGAAAAGGGGGGAGCATGAAAAAGAAGGCACAGTCGAACAAGGGTGGTAGAAGCGGAAACAATAAGGAAACACGAACAGCACAAGCCAAATACGGGTGCGCAGGGAAAACGCTCCGTACAAAGAGCCCTAAAAGGGGGGCCGAAGGCACCGGCCAAATTCAGGAACAGAGAGAAAGGGTGCAGCAGGAAATAAGGCCAACCCGGAAAAAGGGGGGAGCAGGCAACTCATGAATCGATCCCCTTGTTATTGTCACCTCCCCATCCCCACCAACCCACACCCCCAAAATATACACCAACATCCCCCCAACCCCAACCTCCCCAATTTATTATTATCCCAAACCATCCCTCCTCTTCCCTCCCTCTCCCCATTGACGTCTCCTTCTGCCCCGCCCTTCCCCCTCTCCCACTTGTGTCTCCCCCCCTGCCCCCCTGCCTTCCCCTCTGCCCCTTGTGTCTCCTGACCGCCTTCCCCTCTCCCCATTGTGTCGCCAGCACGCCTTATCTTCTCCCACTTGTGTCTCCTACCCCGCCTTCTCCTCTCCACCTTGTGTTTTCTTTTTTTAACTTTGCGCCGCCTTCCACTCTCCCCCTTTTGTGTCTCGTGCACTGCCTTACCTTCTCCACCCCTTGTGTCTCCTCCTGCCCCGCCTTCCCATCTCCCCCTTTTGACTCCTCCTGCCCCGCCTTCCCCTCTCCCCCTTGTGTCTCCTCCTGCCCCGCCTTCCCCTCCCCCTGGTCTCCTCCTGCCCGACCTTCCCCCTCTCCCCTGTGTCTCCTCCTGCGCCACCTTCCCCTCCCTCCCCCTTGTGTTCCTCCTGCCCGCCTTCCCTCTCCCCTGGGTCTCCTCCTGCCCCACCTTCCCCTCTCCCCCTCTGTCTCCTCCTCCCCGCCTCCCCCTCCCCTGGTCTCCTCCTGCCCCACCTTCCCCTCTCCCCTTGTGTCTTCCTGCCCCCTCCCCTCCCCCCCTGGGTCTCCTCCTGCCCCGCCTTCCCTCTCCCCTTGGTCTCCTCCTGCCCCGCCTTCCCCTCCCCCTTGTGTCTCCTCTGCCCCCCTTCCCCTCCCCTTGTGTCTCCTCCTGCCCCCTTCCCTCCCCTCCCCTTGTGTCTCCTCCTGCCCCGCTTCCCTCTCCCCATTTGTTCTCCTCTGCCCCGCCTTCCCCTCTCCCCTTGTGTCTCCTGCCCCCTTCCCTCTCCCCTTGTGTCCTCCTGCCCCGCCTTCCCTCTCCCTTGTGTCTCCCTGCCCCCCTTCCTTCCCCTTGTGTCTCCTCCTCCCGCCTTCCCTCTCCCCTTGTGTCTCCTGCCCACCTTCCCCTCTCCCCTTGTGTCTCCTGCCCCCCTTCCCTCTCCCCTTGTGTCTCCTCCCTCCCTCCCCGCCTCCCCTCTCCCCCTTGTGCTCCTCCTGCCCCTTCCCTCTCCCCTGTGTCTCTCCTGCCACTTCCCCTCCCTTGTGTTCTCCCCACCTTCCCTCTCCCCCTTGTGTCTCCTCCTGCCCCCCTTCCCCTTCCCCTTGTGTCTCCTCCTCCCCTTCCCCTCTCCCCTTGTCTCCTCCTCCCGCCTTCCCCTCTCCCCCTTGTGTCTCCTTGCCCCACCTTCCCCTCTCCCCCTTGTGTCTCCTGCCCCGCCTTCCCCTCTCCCCTTGTGTCTCCTGCCCACCTTCCCCTCTCCCTTGTGTCTCCTCCTCCCCGCCTCCCCTCCCTCTCCCCTGTGTCTCCTCCTCCCCCCTTCCCCTCCCCCCCTGTGTCTCCTCCCCACCTTCCCCTCTCCCCTTTGTCTCTCCTGCCCCCCTTCCCCTTCCCCTTGTGTCTCCTCCTGCCCCCTTCCCTCTCCCCCTTGTGTCTCCTCCTGCCCCCCTTCCCTCCCCCTTTGTCTCCTCCTGCCCCCTTCCCTCTCCCCCTTGTGTCCTCCTGCCCCACCTTCCCCTCTCTCCCCTTGTGTCTCCTGCCCCCCTTCCCTTCCCCTGTGTCTCCTCCCCCTTCCCTCTCCCCCTTGTGCTCTGCCCCACCTTCCCCTCCCCTTGTGTCTCCTCCCCCCTTCCCTCTCCCCTTGTGTCTCCTGCCCCCTTCCCCTCTCCCCTTGTGTCTCCTGCCCACCTTCCCTCTCCCCTTGTGTCCTCCTGCCCCCTTCCCTCTCCCCCTTGTGTCTCCTCCTGCCCCCTTCCCCTCTCCCCCTTGTTCTCCTGCCCCACCTTCCCTCTCCCCTGTGTCTCCCCTCCCCCTCTCCCTCTCCCCTGTGTCTCCTCCTGCCCCCCTTCCCCTCCCCCCTGGTCTCCTGCCCACCTTCCCTCTCCCCCATGTGTCTCCTCCTCCCCCTTCCCCTCTCCCCTTGTGTCTCTCCTGCCCCCCTTCCCCTCTCCCCTTGTGTCTCTCCTGCCCCCTTCCCTCTCCCCTTGTGTCTCCTGCCCCACCTCCCCTCCCCCTTGTGTCTCCTGCCCCCCTTCCCTCTCCCCCTTGTGTCTCCTGCCCCCCTTCCCTCTCCCCTTTGTCTCCTCCCCGCCTTCCCCCTCCCCCTTGTTCCCTCCCCCCTCCCTCCCCCCTTGTGTCTCCTCCCCACCTTCCTCTCCCCTTGTGTCTCCTGCCCCCCTTCCCTCCCCTTGTGTCTCCTGCCCCCCTTCCCTTCCCCTTGTGTCTCCTCTGCCCCCCTTCCCCTCCCCCTTGTGTTCTCCTGCCCCCCTTCCCTCTCCCATTGTGTCTCCTGCCCCTTCCCCTCTCCCCATTGTGTCCCTTCTGCCCCGCCTTCCCCTCTCCCACTTGTGTCCTCCCCCCTGCCCTCCCTGCCCTCTCCCCTCTGCCCCTTGTGTCTCCTGCCCCGCCTTCCCCTCTCCCCTTGTGTCGCCAGCCCGCCTTTCCTTCTCCCCTTGTGTCTCCTACCCCCCTTCTCCTCTCCACCTTGTGTCTACTTCTGCGCCGCCTTCCCCTCTCCCCCTTTGTGTCTCCGTGCACTGCCTTCCCTTCTCCCCCCTTGTGTCTCCTCCTGCCCCGCCTTCCCCTCTCCCCCTTGTGACTCCTCCTGCGCCGCCCTTCCCCTCTCCCCCTTGTGTCTCCTCCTGCCCCGCCTTCCCCTCTCCCCCTGGGTCTCCTCCTGCCCCACCTTCCCCTCTCCCCTCGTGTCTCGTCCTGCCCCACCTTCCCCTCTCCTCCTTGTGACTCCTCATGCCCCGCCTTCCCCTCTCCCCCTTGTGTCTTCTCCTCCGCACCTTCCCCTCTCCCCTTGTGTCTCTCCTGCCCCGCCTTCCCCTCTCCCCTTGTGTCTTCTCCTGCCCCCTTCCCCTCTCCCCGTTGTGTCTCCTCTGCCCCGCATTCCCCTCTCTCTCTTGTGTCTCCTCCTGCCCCACCTTCCCCTCACCCCTTGCGTCTTCTCCTGTCCCACCTTCGCCTCTCCGCCTTGAGTCTCCTCCTGCCCCACCTTCCTCTCTGCCCTTGTGTCTCCTGCCCCGCCTTCCCCTCTCCCCCTTGTGTCTCCTCGTGCCCCGCCTTCCCCTCTCCCCATTGTGTCTCCTTCTGCCCCGCCTTCCCCTCTCCCCATTGTGTCTCCTTCTGCCCTGCCTTTCCCTCTCCCCATTGTGTCTCCTTCTGCCCGCCATCCCCTCTCCCCTTGTGTCTCCTCCCCGCCTTCCCCTCTGCCCCTTGTGTCTCCTGCCCCGACTTCCCCTCTCCCCCTTGTGTCTCCTGCCCCGCCTTTTCCTTCTCCCCTTGTGTCTTCCTACCCCGCCTTCCCCTCTGCCCCTTGTGTCTCCTGCCCCCCTTCCCCTCTCCCCCTTGTGTCTCCTGCCCCCCTTTCCTCTCCCCTTGTGTCTCCTCCCCCCTTCCCTCCCTTGGTCTCCTTCTCCCCCTCCCCTTCCCCTTTGTCTCTCCTGCCCCCTTCCCCTCTCCCCCTTGTGTCTCCTGCTGCCCCACCTTCCCCTCTCCCCCTTGTGCTCCTCCTGCCCCGCCTTCCCCTCTCCCCCTTGTGTCTCCTCCTTCCCCCCTTCCCTCTCCCCTTTGTGTCTCCTCCTGCCCCACCTTCCCCTCCTCCCCCTTGTGTCTCCTCCTGCCCGCCTTCCCTCTCCCCCTTGTGTCTCCTCCTGCCCCCCTTCCCCTCTCCCCTTGTGTCTCTCCTCCGCCACCTTCCCTCTCCCCCTGGTCTCTCCTGCCCCACCTTCCCTCTCCCCCTTGTGTCTCTTCCTGCCCCGCCTTCCCCTCTCCCCTTGGTCTCCTCCTGCCCCCCTTCCCCTCTCCCCTTGTGTCTCCTCCTGCCCCCCTTCCCCTCCCTCCCTTGTCTCCTCCTGCCCCCCTTCCCCTCTCCCCTTGTGTCTCCTCTGCCCGCTTCCCCTCTCCCCTTTGTCTCCTCCTGCCCCGCCTTCCTCTCTCCCCCTTGTGTCTCCTCCTGCCCCACCTTCCCTCCCCCCTTGTGTCTCCTCCTGCCCACCTTCCCCTCTCACCCTTGTCTCCTCCTGCCCCCTTCCCCTCTCCCCTTGTGTCTCCTGCCCCCCTTCCCCTCTCCCCCTTGTGTCTCCTCCTGCCCCCCTTCACCTCTCCCATTGTGTCTCCTCCTGCCCCCCTTCCCTCTCCCCATTTGTCCTCCTCCCCGCCTTCCACTCTCCCCCTTGTGTCTCCTGCCCCACCTTCCCCTCTCCCCTTGTGTCTCCTCCCCACCTTCCCTCTCCCCTTGTGTCTCCTGCCCCACCTTCCCTCTCCCCTTGTGCCTCCTGCCCCACCTTCCCTCCCCCTTGTGTCTCCTGCCCCCCTTCCCTCTCCCCTTGTGTCTCCTCCTGCCCGCCTTCCCCTCTCCCCTTGTGTCTCCTGCCCCCCTTCCTCTCTCCCCCTTGTGTCTCCTCCTGCCCCCCTTCCCTCTCCCCTTGTGTCCTCCTCCCCCCTTCCCCTCTCCCTTGTGTTCCTCCGCCCACCTTCCCCTACCCCCTTGTGTCTCCTCCTGCCCACCTTCCCCTCTCCCCCTTGGTCTCCTCCCCCCTCATCCCTCTCCCCCTTGTGTCTCCTCCTGCCCGCCTTCCCATCTCCCTATTGTGTCTCCTCCTGCCCCGCCTTCCCCTCTCCCATTGTGGTCTCCTCCTGCCCTACCTTCCCCTCTCCCCTTGTGTCTCCTCCGCCCCCCTCCCCTCCCCCTTGTGTTCTCCTGCCCCGCCTTCCCCTCTCCCCATTTGTCTCCTTGCCCCCCTTCCCCCTCCCCTTGTCTCACCTGCCCCGCCTTCCCCCCTCCCTCTTGGTCTCCTACCATGGCTTCCCTCTCCCCTTTTGTATCCTCCTGCCCCACCTTCCCCTCTCCCCCTTGTGTCTCCTGCCCACCTTCCCCTCTCCCCTTGTGCTCTCCTGCCCCACCTTCCCTCTCCCCTTGTGTCTCCTGCCCCACCTTCTCTCTCCCCATTGTGTCTCCTCCTGCCACCCTTCCCCTCTCCCCCTTGTGTCTCCTCCTGCCCCACCTTCCCCTCTCCCCCTTGTGTCTCCTCCTCCCCACCTTCCCCTCTCCCCCTTGTGTCTCTCCTGCCCCACTTCCCCTCTCCCCCTTGTGTCTCCCGCCCCCACCTCCCCTCTCCCCACTTTTCCCTCCTGCCCCACCTTCCCTTCCCCATTTGTCTCCTCCCCCCTTCCACTCTCCCCTTGTGTATCCTGCCCCACCTTCCCCTCTCCCCTTGTGTCCTCCTGCCCACCTCCCTCTCCCCTTGTGTCTCCTGCCCCACCTCCTCTCTCCCCTTGGCCTCCTGCCCCACTTCCCCTCCCCCTTGTGTCTCCTCCCCACCTTCCCTCTCCCCTTGTGTCTCCTCCTGCCCCACCTTCCCCTCTCCCCCTTGTGTCTCCTCCTGCCCCACTTCCCCTCTCCCCTTGTGTCTCCTCCTCCCCCCTTCCCCTCCTCCCTCCTTGTGTCTCCTCCTGCCCCACTTCCCCTCTCCCCTTGTGTCTCCTAGCCCCGCCTTCCCTCTCCCCCTTATGTCTCCTCCTGCCCCACCTTCCCCTCTCCCCCTTGTGTCTCCTGCCCCACCTTCCCCTCTCCCCTTGTGTCTCCTGCCCACCTTCCCCTCTCCCCCTTGTGTCTCCTGCCGCCCCACCTTCCCCTCTCCCCTTGTGTCTCCTCCTGCCCCACCTTCCCCTCTCCCCCTTGTGTCTCCTGCCCCACCTTCCCCTCTCCCCCTTGTGTCTCCTCCTGCCCCACTTCCCTCCTCCCCTTGTGTCCTCCTGCCCCACCTTCCCTCTCCCCCTTGTGTCTCCTCCTGCCCCACCTTCCCTCTCCCCTTGTGTCTCCTCCTGCCCCACCTTCCCCTCTCCCCTTGTGTCTCTCCTGCCCACCTTCCCCTCTCCCCCTTGTGTCCTCCTGCCCCACCTTCCCCTCTCCCCCTTGTGTCTCCTCCTGCCCCACCTTCCCCTCTCCCCATTGTGTCTCCTGCCCCGCCTTCCCCTCTCCCCTTGTGTCTCCTCCTGCCCCGCCTTCCCCTCTCCCCTTTGTGCTCCTCCTGCCCCACCTTCCCCTCTCCCCTTGTGTCCCTCCTGCCCCACCTTCCCTCTCCCCTTGTGTCTCCTCCTGCCCCACCTTCCCCTCTCCCCTTGGTGTCTCCTGCCCCACCTTCCCCTCCCCATTGTGTTCTCCTACCCCACCTTCCCTCTCCCCTTGTGTCTCCTGCCCCACCTTCCCCTCTCCCCCTTGTGTCTCCTGCCCGCCTTCCCCTCTCCCCCTGTGTCTCCTCTGCCCCACCTTCCCTCTCCCCTTGTGTCTCCTGCCCCCTCCCTCTCCCCTCCCTTGTGTCTCCTCCGCCCCGCCTTCCCCTCTCCCCTTGTGTCTCCCTAGCCCCCCTTCCCTCTCCCCACTTGTGCTCTCCTGCCCACCTTCCCCTCTCCGCCAAGGGGGATTTTGTTCGCCACACTGAGCCCTTTTTCTTTAAATTTTATCTTTTTTTAAAAAATTTATGGTGGGTTTTGTTTGCTAAAAGTTTCCCTTTTTTTTTAAAAAAAAAGGGGACTTTTTTTCAAAATTTTTTGGGGGGGATAAATTCGGGTGCTATGGAAATCGTTTTTCATACCCTTAATTTTGAGTTGTTAAAAGCGCATGCCCTACTTTAAAGGGAGCTTTAAAAGACGATGCAAGCTAATTTTTAATGAAAAAAACGGTCTTTTAAATCTACGACCCCTAACGCAAAGAAAAGCATTTTCGACACTCTTTTAGAGTTTGACATTTTTTAAAACCCAAACTTAGCAAGCGATTGACAACAATATCAGTCAAAATTAGCAATATATTACAAAAGGTGATTCATCATACTAAATTCCAAAAGAGGCAGACACAATATGGAACTTTAGTTTTAGTGCCACAGCAAGATCCCTTAAAGGTATTTTATTGCTGGTGAAGATGAAGAACCATTCAAAAAACAAAGTGAAAAAATTTATCAATCCAAAATAAAGAAAGTACAATGTTAATTGAGGGAGTCCTAACCAGTCCGGTACGGGGTAAACCTATCACATTTTTTTGAAATAAGAAAATTGTTTGGAGGCGGGAGGGGTTAGAAATCCAACAGTGACCTTGTGTCTAAAGATCTACACCCTTTACAGTGTTTGCTGATGAATATTTAACAACGAAATACGGTTTTAGGATTACCTAGGTCAACAGAAGATAATCAGTTGCATGGGATGGGGGAACATTAAAACGTAAAAAACATTCAATTTAAAAGAAAAAGGAGTGTAAACCACTTAAAAGTACTTTGTTTTTAAAATATGATGCCCTGAAAATTCAAGATAACAGATTAAAAGATATCCATACTAAAAATTTTTATTTTTTTAAAAAAACATTCTGTTCGGTTTTTCCAAAAGGGCCCAAAGAAGAGAATCTTTGCTGTAACATAAAAACTTTCAGATTTAAAAACATAACACAAAAGCAAACCCAACTAGAGCAGGACCTTTCAAAATCAGCAAAACCAAACAAGGGATTCTCTTTTAATGCTGTTACATTGGGTTAATACGGGCATCATCACTATGCTTTCAGCAGGAACAAGGTAGGTCTCTTTGCAACAGCTAGGTGCACCGGCACTTTTCCTCTAGGGGTTTTGGGGGGCTTTAACTCTTGGCCTTTTGTTCATTGGCTTAAGTGCGTCAGCAAAAAAATAAAAAGCTAAACTCCAAAAGCACACAGCTATGTTTAACTAATAACAGCTAAACTTAGTTCCTTCAAACTGAAATTAAAAAAAGCCTTGCGACCGAACATCACGGATGAAGAATTAGTCGCCTACAGGCTGTTTTTGAGGACTACAAAGACAAAAGTTTGATCTTCAAGAAAGGCAAGGAACTTTTTTTTCACAACCAGACACCGCCAAAAAAAAGGAAGTTTAAAAAAAGTAAAAGAAACATTAACTCGTTCTAAACAGTCACATTAACAACCCCAAAGGGCGTTTTTTACTTTATTTATGATCCAAGCACAAAAAGACCGTTATATTATTCTGATTAATTTTTTTTTTTTTTATTTAAATAAATATTTTGAGTTAGAAAAGAACTCAACATGGAAAAAAAAAAAATATATAAAGGGTTCAGATAAATTGTTTAAGCAATGCTCGGGGAAGGCGTTTTCAAGAGCACAAAGAGATTGATTTAAAGTTATTAATCCAAAAAACGTGGGGGAAAGCGTTGAAACACGCTTTTTCCAATTTTCCAAGTAAAATAACAATAAACCCTCCATTTAAAAGAAAGGGTTATTGTTTTAATCGACTATATAAAAATAAATGAAAAAATCTAAAGTCGGGGTCCAACAAACAGCAACTATTTTTTCCCTCAATGATTAACACCTGGTTGGGCAGACCAGCTGCTTACACAGTTTGATGGGGCCGCTGAAGAAGCCAAAAAGAGGCTCGGTGGCAAGGGTAAGTCTTAAGATAAATTTAAACAGGCTAATATGACCCTTGTGGCGGGGCTTACTTTCCCACTACCCCCACATTATTTCAAACGAGCATTTTCTAAACTAAAGAATTCAACAACAAAGTTTTTGTGGTCGTTCTTGCTAGGCTGCATGTACCCCGCAAAAACGCAGAGAATGCTAACTATAAACCTTACATCAATGATCTTAATTTTTAAAGGGAAATACCTTTCCTGTTAGGTAAATAGATTGATTTTTTTTGAAGAACAAAACAAACCAATAATTTTTTAATATCACATATGGGATGAGAAACAAATCACAGCCGATTAAAGTGTCCAAGAACACCCAAAACGTTGGCGAACCAGACAAAAATCATGTTGACTTACACTGATTTTTTCACCAACAGGGCTACCCCATTTCACATTGATACGCACAATGATAGATTACTAGTGCATACTACAAAACAACATAGCAAACAAAATTTTGTAGAAAATTTTAACAAGAATTCCATCTGTTAAAGGGAGCAAGGAACATGTAAAACATTGATTAGCCCCGTTGCTGTATACAGAACTAATTACCCCGGGGAAGGCAGTAAAGTTAGTTTTAGACGGAAAAGGTTGCAAACTAGTCCTTTTTTTGTTTACGCAGACTTCGAATCACCCTTGTTCCCTTTTGAAGGACCAACCCCACAGAAATTTCCAAAACAGCCCTAATGAGAAATCATCAGATTTGCTCTTTCCTTCACTTGTTGGGTCGGATGGCGCCCATTCAAACCCAAAATTTTAACAGAGGACCAAATGCTGCAAAATATTTTCTTAAACGCATGCAGCAAGTGCTAATGCTTTCTAAAACTAAACTTTCTGAATCAAAATGACGCCTGAAGACCAACAACATATACCAGCCACTCACTGTTGGGATTTGTGGGGCCCTTGTTGCCACCGCAGAGAATCCAAAAAAAAGAGACCATGACACATTATGGAAAGTTTAGAGGACACCATAACAAATGCAATTTTCAACTAAAGTTTGAACCAAAGACATGAAGTGCCTTTTTTCTTTCACAATTTGCGAGGTTACGACTCTCACCTAAAATGAAAGCATAACCAGGGGTTTCAGGGGTCATGCATTGCCAGTCACAGAAAAGTACATGTGTTTCATTTTAAATAACATGTCTTTCTACGACTCTATGAAACACTGAGGGGTTCATTAGAGTACGGCTATGTCCTTAAAGTCCTGCCCAATAACAGAAGAATTTATTGACCCAACTCTTTTAGAAAGGGCGTTTAACCCTTTGATACATGAACATTGGCAAAGGTTTGACGAAATACATTTCCGCCTAAAGGCGCGTTTTTTTCTAGTCTCAGAGGAAAGGACATCGTGATTCTGTTTCCAGCATGCTCAAGTGCGGGCGAAGTTAGAGGAAAAAAGAGGGAGACATCATGATTCCTATTTTTTAAAGCGGACCCCCGTTTGTTGGGGACTCTTTTAAAATTATAGGGAAAACCTGCATGAAACATTACAGCCTGGATCCCCCCATTACATTTCTGCGCCCGGGTACTGGGGCGCTTCTTAAATTTTCTGGAGTACAAATTGATTTATTGTCTAACCGCCAATGCTTCAGATGATTGAAAACGGATTTCGTGGGGGGAACATATGGGTCGCCCCCTTACTGTAAACAAACAACAAATACTTGGGCGACTAGACCAAGTAAAAGGGCTAACTATTCTTATTTAGATGCAAACAATCTGAGGAGGGCAAAAAGGGGCCAACACTTCCATTACCAACTTTAAAAATGTACACAGCGGGGATACGGATAAAATTCAAAAAGCATTAAAGGGTTGGGCAGTTTTACGCCAATCAACAGTGTGGTACATTCTAGAAGTTGATTAGAAATCCCGAAAACCCCCCATACCCCAAATTTTGACTATCCATTAGCACAGAAAAATCTAAAAATGGGAAAAACAGAACCCCTAAACTTGTGCCTAATCTCGAGGGAAAAAAAATTTTTGTCTGCCCTTACAGGCTTCTACAATTTTTTTTTAAGACGTTTGAAATGACAGCTGTTCATCGTAAATTGCTTTTGATCAAGAAAAGTTCATGAAACCCTACATAATGAAGAACCTGATCTCAGAACTAAATCCACAGATGCTTCAGAAAAAAATTTTTTAATTATGAAAAACACGTTTTGGGGAAAGACTGGGGAAAATCCGCACAAGCGTAAAGATGTTAGATTGGCCCAGAGGAACGATGCAATTAAGCTAACTTCTAAACCCAATTTTCAGGATTCGAAGATTTTGATCAGCTTTTTGGCATAATGATGAAAAAAAAAAAAAAGTCAAAATTGATAAGCCCGTTTTTTTTTGGGGTTTTCTGTTTTAGATTTTAAGCTTTTGAGTTAGAATTTTTTTATACTACTTTTAAACCCTTGTATCCAGATCCAGATTTTGTACACAGAACAGTTTTCCCTTTTTTTAGATACCCACGAAGATATCTATAAAACATGGAAAGTAGCTAAAGGCATGCGGGTGGGAAAGACACTCTGATTACCTAAAGATTCGCCTTTTCATTCAACGTTAAAAAGAAGGTTTGGGAAGTGAAGGATGAATTATCTGGAGGGGTGATCAAGGGTTTATTGGTTTAAGGCGAAAATGTACAGTCTTTCAAGCCAAAAAAAAGTTTTTAAAAAAGCAAAGGGAATATCTCTAGTGTTGTGCAATCAAGCATACCCATGACAACTATAAAAAAGCTTTTTTGACAATAAGACTTTCATCATGACAACGTAAAACAAGATCTAATCTACAGAGATCAACACAAATGTTAACAAAAAAGTCATTAATAGAACAAAAACAAACGTGGTTTTTTAATCCAATTTTCATATGCAATGGGGCTTTGGGAAAACACATAATTACATCCCTTTCTTCTCCGCGGGTTTATATTTTTCCTCAAATTTTATCAAGAAGCTCAATCATATCAATATCCAATTCAAAAAATTTTTTTCTCATGTTTGCTTGATGTGCACGAATTTTTTTTTTTTTTCAAGATATTCTTTTACCGTTATTCTGTAAAAAAATTTGGGGACGAGGCGATCAGGATGCGTTGCCGTACCGATGAACCCACTTAATTGTTTCCTTAATAGCTGAACACGTATCATATTTTCTTGAAATTAATTTTAAGGTCCTTTTTTTACATCATTTTAGTTTTATGTAAGATTTTTTCCCTTTTGGGTTCCCTTTTAAACTCAAATAATTTACGTAAATTAATTTAAACGGAACTGTGTCTGGGGGGATTTTTTGCGTTCTTCTTTTCCCAAAAAACTTGAGGGGGTGGTCGTTTTGTTTTTGGCATTTCTCGTAAATAATACACGGGGGATTCATTTTACAAATTTTTTTATTTCATATGGTCAACACTCCAAACTGGATCGGTTTCCCTGAGGGGGTCCCCTTCGCTTCTCCCCGGGAAATAAAGGGACCTTTCTTTCAAACCAAAAGGTAATATTTGCTTGTGAACGGCGTCCCTTCACCCAAAATTATTTTTTTTTTTTTTGATTGCTTGTACGGTTTTAGACCTTAAAAAATTTTTCATTAATTTATTGCACGTAGAACTGAGGGCATCTTTTAACCCATTCTGGTTTCGAGAATTTTCAATCAGCCTCTGTGATACTGGGGGAAAAAAAGCCTTTTAGGAACTGTTTGTAAAGTTTTTAACCCAAAACCGTGATCTGTGAACCCTGGGGAAGCCTCTTTTAAGGAACTCTATGTTTTTAACAAAAATTGATTTTTCTTGCCTTTAAATTCTTTTTCCCTCCGACTTGAATCATGCGAGGAAAGTTTAAAGGGGCCCCGTTGATAATCATTTTTAAACGACAGCAACAGCAGAAGCACTCTTTTGTGTTAATGGTTCCTTTTTGTATCTTGAAGCTATGTCAATGACTGTAAGTGCGTACTTAAATTTTTTTCGTCTAATCGTATCAGGGGGTAAATATAAAGCCCATTTGATGGGTGTCGTTGGGTATTGTGTTGACAAGTGTGGCTTTTTATTCTTTTTAGGCGCTGGAAAATAAATTTGCCAAATCGCTTTTTTAGATAACCATTCTTTTGCTGTTTGTTCACGACCCCCGCTGCTTGGCTAAGCTTTTTAATTGCTGTTTTTCCCCTTCCAATATCCTTTGAGAATAAAAGATTTTTTTACATTTTTATTCACCAATACTTTTGCAACAAAATACACAGCGGGCCTGCCAAAAACAATAAACAAAATTTTTTGCATCTTTTGTTTTTCTGAGGTTTATAAAATCGCTAAATTTTGGTGGGGGCAAGTTTCAACTTGTTTTCCCGTTCTAGAAAATTTCTTTTATTTCCGGTCAACATCTTAAAAGTGGGAAGCTGCAGTCCTGGTTTTTTAAGTCTGTCGTTAATAAAATCTAACTGCTCCATTCTTTTCTTTCATAGGGGTCTTGGCAGCAGCAGTTGCTCCCTAGCTCGTTATGTCTTTTTTTTCTCATTGTTTTTTTTTGAGTTTACTAAAAACGTAAATTTCTTCCGCTAAAAAAAGCGCTTTAAACCCCGCGCCCAAAACCCTTACGATGAAGCCATTTTTTTTTTTTAAAAAATTATTTTTTTTAATTTTACATATTGATACTGTCTGGAATTTTTCCTTTCTTAACTAAAAATCTTTTTAGCAAAAGAAGCTGTAATAACAGCAAACAGCTTTTTCTGAGTCTTCAAAATCTAGTTTTGCCAAGACTGCTGGTTTTATTTTTAACAGGCTTTACCAACATTGTGTATCCTACATTAGGCTCCAATACAGCAGAATGGGATACAAGGGGATAATAGTTTTTTGGTGGGCCCTTTTTAAAAAAAAAAAATAATATTTAAAAAAAAACATGAACGGGGATGATTTTCTTTCCCAACTTTTTTCAAAGACAAGTTGTGACCAAGCTATTAGCGCCCCAAAAGGGGGGGCTGTATTCTTAGCAGCATGTGGAAAAACAAAACAGTACCTTTGGGAAAGAAATTCAGCAAGAAAGATTCAACAAATGTC
>JAMYXO010001290.1:0-15000 GCA_033310375.1 Conus canariensis
CTCCCCCCCACACACACACACACACACACACCACACACCGCACACCGCACGACCACGCCCCCACGAACCACCACGCCGCACACCCACACCAACAACACCACACACAAATGAACACAGCGAGAAAGTAAAAAACCGGGAAAAAACAAGTCGACAAAAACAGACAAGAACAGACAGACAACAGACAACCAAAAAACACAAGGGGCACACGGGTCAGACAAAAGGAAAAAACAAGTAGACAGAAAAGCAGGGAGGGGTTTTCAAAACACAACCAAAAACAAAATGGACAAAAGACCCCCAAAAGGAATAACGACGAACGAAATAAAAATCAAAAGAAAGAAAAAAAAAAGAAACACAAAAGGGGGGGGGGGGGGGGGGGGGGGGGGGGGGGGCGAAAAAGAAAAAAGAGAGAAAAACAGGAACACAGGAAGAAAAACAAAAAAGGGGTAAAGAAGGGAAACAAAAAAAAGGGAAAAGACTAAAAAAGAAAACAAACAAACCCAAACAAAAAGAAAGAAGTGCCACCGAAACAAGGCAAAAAGACACAAAGTTGCCTCCGCGCGGAAACAAGGGGTTTGTCGCTAAAGCTCCGAAAGCTCGGGGTGCCGACGCCATTCTTTGGCCCCGCTGCGACCCCCGCTTCCCCGGGCCCCCCCTCGCCGTTTTTTTTGCGATGCCCCTTGCGGGGCCCGCCGCTCCCCCGGCTACGGTTTTCCCGGGCTGCGGTCGGGGCTCCAAGCAAACCAAAAATTTTTCGACAACAAAAACAACAAAAAGAGACAGAAAGATAAAGGGGAGCCCACAGGGGAATTTTTTCTAAAAAGAAAAAGACAACAAAACAACACAAAAATTGACAAGAAGAACTAAAAAGGCAAAAAAAGTACAAGAGAATGAAAACGACCGAGCTTTGGGGAAAAAGAGAGAAAGAGAGAGAGAGAAGGAAGAAAGGGGAAGAAAAGAAATACAAAAAAGAAACCCAAAAAAGTACAAAACAAAACTAAATTTTTTTAAAAAAAAAGTTGGGAAAAAGATGAAAGGGAAAAAGAAAACAATTTTTTCAAGAAAGAAGAAAAAAGAAGAACCCCAACAAAATGTTTTGGTTTTTTTGTTTGTTTCCTTCGGGGAAACAACAGTTGCTTATCCCCCCGTTTTACTCGCCCCCTAAGGGCAAACCACACAACTTCACTTTTTTCCCGGTTTTCTCCCGTTTTTTTTTTTCCCCCCGGGAGGAACGACGGCCGGGCTAAAAATAACACCACGGCAAAACAGGTGGGCCCAACTCTCGGCCCCCCACCGTCGCCCCAAAATTTTCGCTTTGGAGGTGTTTTTTTTGTTTTTTTTCCTTTTGGGAAGGCAAGAAAACCCATACACTTTTTTCCCCCTCCGAACACGTTCAGAAGCGGCTGCGTGCAGCATAAGTGGCTGTTCCTAGGTAGCCCCGCGTACGCAATTTTGGTCCCGGTCGTTCTGGGCCATCGCAAAATTTCTTTGAAATGTTTCCCTTTGAAAGTGATGGTGGGGGGTTTTAGTTCAAAAAACAAGAGAGCTGTCTTTTGTTTTAAAACTTTTTTACTTTTCCGCCCCTTTTGGTTTTTTTTAAAAATTTAAAAACCCAAAATTTTAACAGAAGTTATAACTTTTTTAAAAAAAAAAAGCTTTAAACACGGAAGCTAAACAAAAACCAAAACAAAAAAAACAAAAAAAAGAAAGGCGGCGCAAAGTAGATCTTGGCTGGCCCAAAAAACCAATTCCCATCCTGTGGTTTTTCCAAAACTCTAATCACAGTTGCTGTTTGGATAGCGGTAAACACTCAAACAAAACCGGGACAGGGAAAGCGACAGGATAAACAAAGCAATAAGAGACTTTTGAACTTTGCCACGTACTGTGCAGGGGCGCGCGAACTCATCCCTTTCTCCGGGGTTTTGTTGGGGGGTGTGGTGTGGGGGGGGGTGTGGGGTGTGGGTGCGCGACTTATTTTAAAGTACAGTGTAAATTGGTGTGAGTGTATTTTTAAGTACAGGGGGAGATATTGGTGTGACTGTAGTTTAAATTAGGGTAAAGGTGTCTGTATTTTTAAAAGACATTTAAAAGGGTGTGAGTATTTTTAAAAGTACGTGGTAAATTTGGGTGTGACGTAGTTTAAAGTACAGGGGTAAATTTTGGGTGTTTGGGCATCTTTCTTCCCCCCCCCCTCCTCTCTCCTAACCCCCTCTCTCCCCCCCCCCTCTCTCTCTCTCCTCTCTCTCTCTCTCCCCCTCTCTCTCTCTCCCCACTCCCCGGGAAGGGATAAAAAATTTGGGGCCAAACTTTCATTATGCCACCAAAAAAGAATCCCAAAAAAATTTACTTATAAAAAAAGCGCGTTCGTGACGAAATCTTTGGTTCCTTTTGGTTAAAGGGGCTGGACATTGAGATGTAGGCTTAAAACCTGTTTGTGAGGGGATTCCTTTTTTAATGACACGTTTTTTTTTGCCAGCGTTTCTTATGCTTGGGGGACAAAACACATTGAAAAAAGGGCCCGATTAAACAACTTTGACATATATTTTCGCGATTTCTGCATTTTGTCTTTGGCCTCAATTGGAGGGGAGAAGCGATTTTCCTTTTTTGGTTTAACGCAAAGGTTTTCTGGCCTGAAGAAAAAAACAGAGGGCGAAAGCGTCATGGGGTTTTTTTCTTTGTTTACCCATTTATTGGGGGAACTTTTTTTTTTTTAGGTTCGTTTTAAAGTCCCCCTGCATCATCTCACTTTGAAAAATTATTAATATTTTTATTCCATGCCAGCCCTCAGCAAGAGCCAATTTCTCCCCCCTCGCGTCTGGTTTTCATATTTCGCGGCATTACCACGCAAAACCCAAACCAAAAACAACCTAAACAAGAGTTTTGGCAGGGGTAAAGGTCCCATGGCGTTTTTGGGTGGTGGGAGGGAGGGGATCAGGCAAAAGACAAGAAGCCAAACGCACGTGCAGGTTTCCAGGGAAAACTCAAACGTTCCCGAAAGGCCGCATCCGGGACACCCCATGTTCCCCCAGCTCCTGCTAATGACCCCGGCAAACTCAGACGTTTCCCCCGGGGTTTTTATATTTAATCAAACCAATGTTCATACCGTTGGGAAAACCAGTGCATCTTTTTTAACCACCACCACACTTTAAGATATGTACTGTCACAAATTCCTCTACTCCCCCCAAACAACACACCCCAGTTCATAAAGACCTATTTTTTTTTCAGAAGTAAAAGTTGGGAAAGTGGGTTTTTTTTTTCTCTTAAAAAACGAAAAACATACTTGGTCTTTGTCAACAATACTTCCCTTGGAAAAAAATTCTTGCAAATCCTCCTCTCTCTCTCCTCTCCTTCTCTCTTCCCCCTCCTCCCTCTCTCTGCTTCTCTTTACCTTGCTATGTTTAAAATTAATTTGGTCCAAAAATTTATTCCCTGCCGACCACAAATTTTTTTCGCCCCAACCCCCATTTTGACTATCAAAATTTCCCAACCAAAAAAAAAACTAAAAACCACAAAATTTTTAAAAAAACTAATTTTCGGAAAAGGGGGGGTTTCGGGCAAAAAATTTCCGTCTAGAACCGACATTTTAAAATTTTTTTCTTGATTAATCTTCTATCAACACCACCAACAAACAAACAAAACCGGCCTTCCCCGGTTGTTTTTTTTAACACAAAGAAATTTATGCCCCCAACAAATTTTTTAAAGACGCCACCAAAAGGTTTTGACGATAACCAAACCCCACCTGTTTTGGGATCCTTAGAAGTAATGGCTGGCCATTAACAAATTGGTTTTGGGGGGTTTTTTTTCGTAAAGAAAATACAACATTGGAAAAGAAAAAACGGGGGGCCTTTCGCCCCAATCATAGACCGCTTTTATTACCGGTGTATAAAAACGATATTTTACCCCAAAACCTAAAATTCACAACCGGGAAAAACGTACTCCCTTTTTTTCATGTTTTGGGAAAAATATAGTAATTAAAAGATTTTCCTCATAATTTCTAAATATTCAAAATTTTTAAATGCTCTTTTTTGAACAAAACTGATAAAACCTCGGGTTTTTTTCGATTTTCCCCCCCAAAATATCACCTTTTTTTTGGGGCTTTCAAGTTAAAACCCCATTTTAACCTAAATTCTCAAGAGCAGCCCCACACTTTCCCCCCTTTATTTTCAAATGAATACTTTAAAAAAACCCGCTGGTTTTGCTTGGTTATATAAAGGAACATCCTTTTTAAATCCTTTTAAAAATCTATTTAAAAATGGAACCTTTTAAATATAATGAAAGTGCCACTTACGACGTAGGAGGGTTTATGAGCCCAAAATCTTTGGACTTAGTAACCTAACCATCGCAGTGGATGAATCATATGGCTTTCTAGTCAGACTTGTAAACCCACTAACTAGATATTTAAATCCTCCAATAAAGAGTGATAGAGTGCCATCAGCATGGTCAACTCATCCTATGGCTTTTTACCAGAATCAGTTAAATTTTGCAGTTTACTGCTCAACCACTGGCTGCGTGTTTCATATACAAACCATTTAAACCACCCCAAACCTCTTAGTAAGGTCAGTATATAACTTTCATGTTTATTATCAGTATAGGCGCATACTAACTGAACTACAAGTACGCCTCCCAATGACAACGCGTTTAATCCATTTCTCAGCCCAATGGACAATAATGCATATGAAAGAATCTGCAACGAATTTAACATTAACCCTTCAAATAACTTTAGACAAAAGTTAGACTGCAATCACGGGTTGGGCACATTGTATTTTGGGGTCAGCGTAGAGAGTATAATTTTGACTACTGGCCCGGCCACACCTTTTTAATTAAAGCCAAACCCCAAAGGGTTATTTTTGGGACAATAAAACCCAAAAACAACCCCAAGTTTGGGCAATTTTATCTTAGAAAAGTAAAGGGCCTAAAAATCCCAAAGGAGTGCAAAGACTTAATGACCCTTTCCCCACGTACGTTTGGGGGGGGCTTTTTGGACCAAGCACAGCCAAGCTAGCATAGTGGATCAATCTACACTTTGACGCCAGAAAACTTTTCAGCCAAATTAGAAGATCCCAAATTAACCCTGCGGTTGATTTGCCCCCCAAACAAAAAAGGGGCCCAAAAAGGGTTCTTTCACTCCCAGGTAAAAGGGGTTGACTTTTTTGTGGGGCAGGGGATTATAAAATCGGCCCTCTGACCTTAGACACAGATTGGCATGAAAAAATTTTTAAAATTTTAAATGGAAACCCATCCGGAGACCCCAAAAACTTGGGACAAAAACAAGGTTTAAAACAAAAGACCCGCCCAGCCTTTTTAAAAAAAAAAGTATCTACCCAAAGAACCGCAGAAAGCAAACCCCCCCCCCACCAAGTTTAAGCGCCCAGAAAGGCGGGCCACCCCCGGGTTTTAGGTCCCGCCCCCCAGGAAACACTACGGAAAAGAAAGCCCTTTTGGTTTTTTAACTTTTACGGGATTACCCCCAACTTTTTTTTCCAAAAAAATTTAAAACCCCCGGCAGCCAGAAACCCCCAAAAGGGCCACAAGGGGCACCCCAATCCCCCACCACTTTTACCATGGTAGACAAAAAACCCAACTAAAAACCCACTGGGGATTTTCCCCAGGAGCACAAGCCCCTTTGACACTAACTTCTTAAAGGTTTGCTAGATGGTGCATTTTGGTTTTCTAACCCCAATTTTTTAACCGGGGCTGGGGTTTTGGGAGGCGCAAACGGCCCTTTGGGGCCCCACTCCCGGGTTAATTGCTAAACGAGGGGAGAAAAAACAAAAAAAAGGGCGGTTAAAACTAACTATTGTAACCCCTGTTCCTGAACAGACCCCCTTATTCTTTCGCAAGCGTGGGATTTTCATAAATCTTTTTTTTTTATGGGTTTTCCTGTTTCTGCTTTTTTTGGGGGACATTTTTTCTCGGGTTAATATACAACCTTTTAAAATTCTTTTTGGTTTTCCCATCCTTTAAAAATTCCCTGTTTTTTCGCCTGTTTTTCTACCTTTTCTTCTAACCCAAAATTGTTTAAAACGGGCTTAAAAAAACCTTATTTTTTTTTTCGCCCTATCTCTTCATTTAAAAAATTTTTCCCAAATTTGTTTTTAGTTTCTTCTTTTTAAGGTTTTTAAAAGGGCGGCCCAGGACCGGGGGGTCACGCGGGTTTGGGGGTTCAAGATCCCGTTCACTTTTAAAGCCTCGTTTTCGCGCTAAAGCAATAAAGGTTCTCCCTTTTGGGGTTTTAAAACCGTTCCCCCTTCAGGCCAGCTCCCCTTCCTTTGCTAGGAAATTTGAGAACCGGCAATTTTTTCCTTCATTTAAAACCGGGGCTAAATTTTCCCTGCATTTTTTTCCCTTCTGCTCTTTGACTTAATTCGTGAAGGGATTTTTTTGGTATTTCGGACGGTTGGCAACCCCCGCCCCCAATTTCTGTAAACCCACTAACAGCCTCGCCCTTAAGATTCCCAAATTTTAAAGGGGTTTAACACGTTTTTGGGGGGCAGCAACAGGGACCCTCCTAAGAAGGGGGCCCGTTTAAAAAACGGGGGTGGGGGGGGGGTTTTTGTAGAAAACCCCCAAGGGGTTTCCTTTACGGGTTTTTTCATACAAATGATTATTTTTACCCATTTTAAAATTTTCAAAGCCCCGTAAACCTCGGGGGGCTCACCCCATCCCTTAAATAAAAGGATTTTAATTTTTTTTGGTTAAAGTTCTGCACGAGCTGCAATAATTCCGGGGGCGTTTTCTTTTTAAAAAAGGGTTTAAAAGAACCGGTTTCCCGGGTTCTCTTGCAATGAAGGGCCCGTTTCTTTTTTAATCACCCCCAAAATTAAAATAAATTCGGGGCTAAGGGGCGCCTCAAAATTTTTATATATTTATTTATTTTTGTTTTATAAAAAATAACCCAAACGGCTCGACCTCGTTCCATTCAAAAGCGAAGGACCCCCAAAAGGGCATAAAAGGCAAAAACAGCCCTGTGCCGTTGTAAACAATCCATAAACAAAAACCCCAATGAAATTTTTAACATAAGTTTTAAAGTGCCCCGGGGGCTCCCATTTTTATAATGCCAGGCCCCCAGGCGGTCATTAAAAATTAAATTTGAGTCGGCGGATCCTAAGCAAACTGGGGTTGCAACCGGGGCAGGGCCATCTTTAAAAAGGGGGTTTTTAAACTGGAAGGAAAAAGAAGCCCTCCACGAGACGCAGACAATTTTTAATCTCTTTTCCCTATCTGGGGCGGGCCTAGAACAAAAAAAAAGACAAAATCTTTCAAGGAATCCAAAGCCCAAAAGGGGGACTTCCCAAGGTTTAACGAAAAATGCAAAGGAAGACGGGGAGACCGGGAAATTAGCGCGAGCTTTTAATTTCATTTTGGGCACCCCTTTTGAGGGGGAACGCCAAAAACCCCCCCTCCATATTACCAAGGCGCACAAGAAAAAATTTTTTACTTCAAACTGACTTTAATTCGCGGGGGGGGTTATTTTACAGAGGACCCCCAGCCTTTTCGGGGCAGAACATCCTCAAATTTGATTTTGGTTATTTACCCCAAACTGGTTTAAAAAAATTTTTAATCGTAAAAATTTGGGGGTTTTTTTTACTTTAAAAGGGGATTTTTAACACCACTTCTAGCGAAAAAAACAACCCAAGACACGGGCGGGAAATAGCAAAGCAATTTTTTAAGGGGCCCAAAAGGGGGGGCCGGGGGGCAATACAAACCCCCACTCCTTTTCGAGGAATTTTGGGGGGTTTTTTAAAACCCCAAAAAAAGGGACACCCGTTTTTACATAGAGGGGAAGCCTTTCAGTTGTATTGGGGCCCGGGTTTTTTTACCCCCCAAAAATTTTTGAGGAAAATGAAAATTTTTTCGGGAGGCAGACAGAAAAGCCCCAAAGCCGATCAGGGTGTAAAAAACCACCCCCACGATGTAAGAGCCCGAAGTTTATCAAACAAAAAAATATGGACAGGCTGGATTTTAGATCCAGGGAAGACAACGACGAAAAGGGGAGTGGAAGAGGGTGGGGGCAGATGGCATACCATACAATTAAAAGGGAAAAGGAGGAGAAGGCCAGAAAAAAAGGCCTTTTTGGGTTTTTATGACCCCCTGCATTAAAAGAAAATAGACGGAAAGAAATACCTATTAAAACAAGGGAATTTTTGAACTTTTTCCCCAAAAAGGCCCGCACTGTTCGCTTATTTGGGGGTTTCGGGAGGGGGGAAAACTGGCCTCGGGTTTGATTTTTAAACAACTGTTTACGGTTTCCTTTACGGTACTTTGGGATATATTCGGCACAACCATTAAGCAAAACAAGCCCTTTACAAAAAAAGGGCAGTTTGTTTGGGGGACGACGAAAATATATTTTTAGTTGACCCGAGGGAACAAGTTTAAGCGACTTTTTTAAAAACATTACAAAGGGGGTTTTTTGGGGGAACCGAAACGGGGTTTATTATTGATGACTTTTCAGCCAAAAAATTTTTTTTTGTTTAAAAAAAGGGGCCCCTGTCTAAGTTTGCCTTGGGCGGAAGCCCACGGCTTTAAGTTTTTTTTTTGGGCCCCTTTTAACTCAAAATTAAAAGGGCGGCTTAAAAGACTTTAGATGGGAAATTTTAAAATCGTCATTTTAATTCTAAAACTAAGGACGGGGAAAAGTTTTAAAGAATGTTTAATGAAAACAAATTTTAATCGGGGACAGGGAAAAAACAAAAAAAAAAAAGAGCGGTAGAAAAATCAAGCACGCAAAACAAGCTTACGGACTGACCCGCCAGTTCAAAAATTTTGCTTTTATAGATTTTTTAAATTACAGTTATTTTTAAAGATTGCACTTTTTTAGATTTTTATAAAAATTTTTTTATAAAAAAAAAAATGTCTCGGGGGCCAAAATTTCAAAAAGGGGGATTTAGCCCTAAAGGCGTTGCGAAAAAGATAAAAGATTACAGATAAAACCCTGATTTTGGATCTAATAGGAGTGACAGGAAAGGGTTTTAGGGATTTGAGAAACCCCGACAAAGGGGGTTTACAAACAAAATAAAATTAAGATAAAAAAGGGCAGCAAAAACCCCTACCCGGAAGAAAAAGGGGAAAACCTTTTTGGGCAAACACAATACAAACTAAAAAAAACGAGAAAATGCCTGGGGGGTTGCTTCCTGACATAAACGGGTTTTAAAGGGTTTGAACTACGAACCCCCCCATTTTTAATTTATAAAAAATTAAAATTTTAAGAAAACTTGAATGAAGGACGCCTTCTTGCACCTATCCCAGGAACCCCAGAAAAAGCAGATTGAAAAAACTAAGCAGGGCTTGTTTAAGGGGGGGCGGAGAAAAAAGCCCCTTAGCAAAGTGGGGGGCGACACCGTGGGCTTAGTTTTTAAAACCCAAAAAAAAAATTTCACTGCCTAAAAAAATGACGAGGCTTTTTTCGCTTATTTATTACCCAAAAGGGGAGCCTATCCTAGTTTCCAAACATACTTTAATTAGAGGTGTCCCAAAAAAGCTAAAAAAACTTGGACGGGCCTTTAGGCTTTTTATTGCAAACTAAAAAGGGGGATGAAAAAACCTTCGGTATTTTCTGACAAAGTTACTGTGAGGGTTGACAAAACCAAAATTTTAACAGCCGATTTTATTTTTTTTAAAGTATGTGTTTTATTGCTTTTTTACCTGTTGTTGAAGTGCTCCCCAGGGGGTTTAAATTAAGAAAAAAAGTAAAAGATTAAAAAAAAAACCCTTGTTTTAAAAGGGATGATCAGGCTAAAAATTTTTAGGTTAGAGCAAATAACTGAACTCAAAAAAAATTTTAAAAGTGACTTGAAAAAGTATGGGGTTACTGAAAAAAAAAAGGCAAAATTTTTTTAAATCTCTTTCTTAAAAAATCACCGGCTATCACGGTAGCAGGGGGAAGTACGGGGCCCCGGGGGTTCTTTTTTACTACGGGGGGCCGGAGCGCCACCCTTTTTAGCATTGGGGGATTTTTGGGTTTTTGGGGTTTAGGTGCATGTCTTTGATGTAGTGCTTTTTTAAAAAAAAAATTTTAAACCCCTTTAAATTAAAAAAGCCACGCCATTGTACCCTAGCACAGAAAAAACTTTTTTCTTTAAAAGGCTGAGTTTTAAGCAAAGCATTGCAGGAAAAAACCAGTAGGGCTGAAGTTTTTGGGAACACTTAGGGCGGATGGGGGAGGTTACAGACGGCAAAAAACTAAAACTTCAAAGGGATGGAAAAAAGACTTTCTTCGCAACGGGTAGACACTGAACAATCAAACAAAACCCTAAAAACCCAAGCAAACTTTCAGAAAAACCCCAAAAAATAGCCCTAAAAAAATAAGATTTAAAACTAAATAAATAAACAAATTTTTAACAAAAATTTAAAAAATCAAAAGGGGTTTAACAAAAAAATAAAATATTTTTTTTTAACAAATTCGGCACTGTGTTTGGGGGGAAAAACTTGCAACCTTCGCAAAACAAACATTTTTTTGGGGGCGGGGTTTTTTGGGACTAAAAAAAAAGAGCCTCTTTTAAATAATAACAGGCGGTTTTTTTTCTAATTCTTTCCAACTTCAAACATCAACGCTCCTATGGGTTCGGGGCTCAATTCTAACTCCCTTTCCCTCTCCAGGAGCTACAATTTTATTTTTAACCCCGAACGCAAGGGGAATTTGATTTTTTGGGAAATTTTTCCGTAATGCAATTTTTTTTTTTTTTGATTGCTTTCCCCGGGCTTAAGGCCTGTTCCCTTTAAAATTTTTCTTCTTTGGGTTCTTTGGCGGGGAAAGGGACGGGGCCTGGCAACCTTCTGACCCTTTCGGGGGGTTGGGGGTTTTTTTGTCCAAAGGGGGTCATGATATTGAAATTTAAACAGACTTCGCAGATTCTTTTTTAAAGTTTTCTACTAGAGTTTGGGGGAGCGTTGGTTCCGGACCCCCCTCTTTAAATGTAACCCGATGTCCCTTTAAAAAAAGTTGGTTTTTCAGCTCCTTTAAAAAACTTTTTCCCTCATCAACCTGAACCAAACCCAGGATACTTTAAATGGGCCCGCTGATTTTTTGGGGGGAAAACCCAGCACAGCGGGGCTTTTATCTGTTAAGGGGCCCGCTCCTTTTTACCTTGAAGCCCTGTCAACAAAGTAAGAACAACTTTAAAAATTTTTCTTCAACGGGGGCAGGGGGAAGTATAACAAGTCCATCTGGGGGGTCATTAGAAAGAGGGGAACGGAAATTCGAGGCCAATTCTTTTTGGGCAGGAAATTAATTTTGGGGCCCGTCGCGGGGGGAAAGCCACTTCGCTTTTGGGGGGCAACACCCTAAACAACACTCAGTTTACAAAAGCAGCCTTTCCCTTTTCCCTTTTCCCTCTAGGAAATTTTAAAAATTTTGTACTTGCGTACGCCAAAAGGGACTGGGTTATATACATTTTAACTATTTTTTAGATTGAATATGCAAAAAGAAAGATTGCTCCCATAAACACCTAAATAAACCTTTTTCTACCATTTCGGGTCCTCAGGAAAGGTTTTTTAAAAAAAAAAGACATTCTGGCGGTGACAGGTTTGAAAACCTTTTCCCCCCACTAAGGGAATATTTTATTCATTCTTTCTCAAAAGGCCCGTAAATGTTTTGCCTGCATGTCCCGCGGGCTTAACTTTTTATTAAAAAAGTCAAGGACAATTCGGCCCTTTTTTTCGGGAAGCGTCTTTTTGCCTTAGCTAAATTTTTCCCTTGGGGCCCGGGTTTTGGCGGCTCCCCCCCTTCTCAACCCCTTTACAAACATGTTTGGGGTGCCAAAAAAGCCAACCATTTAAACTTTTGCTCCCCCACCATCTTAAATAACCGGCTTTTTGGGGAAATAATGAATCTTTTTTATAAATTTAATATTTTTCTAGAAAAGAAACTTTTTAAATCAAACTTTCTATGCTTTAAGTTTTCCCGGGAAACCCCGGGGCAACAAGAAAGGGCTTTTGGGGGCCCTTTCCCCCCGTTATTACGCAAACCAACAACATCCTCAAGGTCCAACCCCCCTAGTTTTTACTTTTTTTTTTTTTTAAAATTTCCAAAAATTTTTTTGGGGGGTTAAAAAAAACCCCCAAGTAAACCCGGTTTAAAAGGGGGGGAACAACACAAGTGGAAGGTGGGAAAAAAATCATTGGGGAATTTTTATTAAATTTTGACATGGACTTTTTTTAACCCAAAATTTTTAGAAATGAAACACCTTTTCAAAACCCGGATCTCTTAAATTCCCCACCAGCAAAAGTGTTTTTTGGGCCCTAAAATTTAAAAACCCCCAATTTTATGTATAGGGCGGGTTTAAAATAACAGAAAAATAACAGCATTCGACTTTAACCTGGGGGGTGATTACATGCTTTCACAGTTAAAAAAGAAGTGAAGAAGCAAAAAATTCGCGGCCTGGGGTGGTCGAAGGAACTATTGAAATAAAATTTAAGGAAAGCCCAAAACTCTCCAAATTTTTGGAAAACCCCCTTCCCTCTCCCGGGGGCTAGTTTTAAAAACGAGCAGCCAAACATTCAAATTTCAGAAAATTGGTTTTTGTGGGGTTTTTTGGGCCCTTTTTTCACCCGTTAAAAAAACCCCCCGACAGGGTTTTAATTTTTGGGGAGGATAAAATTGGGCGGGAATTTGATAACAAAACTTCCAGTAAACTTAAAAAGTATCGCCCCGGGTTTTAAGAGCAAAACAAAAAAAACCGTAAGCGTATACACCTGGATCCGTAGACAAAGCCCCCGGGAAACCTCCCAACGCTCCCTTTTTTGGGGAGTCAGGGAAACATGTGGTTTTTATTCGGTTTGGGCCCCAAAGGTTTCCCCAAAGCCATTAAAAAATTTTAAAACAAAAGAAAATTAGGGGTTTTTCTAAACGGATACCCCCAAAAAGAGCTTTTTGAAGGGGTTTTTTGGCAAACCCCCACAAAACACTGCCAAACAAAAAAACGGGGTAAAAGTTTTGAGACTAAAAAATCGAACTTCTTACACCCAAACCGGGTCTAAGGTTGGTTTTTTAAAAATGACATAAATGCGTCCCCATACTAGCATGGACTTTGAAGCGATTTTGCCGCGTACTAGGCCCCCAGAACGGAAAACAAAAAACAACCTTATTGCCCGTCACAACTGTTCTTTTGCGTTTGTTGCGTTAGGTCAGATGGCGGAAAAAACACCGGGATTTAAGAGCCCCGACGCGCTGGCCGATTTTTTGGAGCAGTGAAAAACCCTTTTGCAATCAATTCTCTAATCAGGAACCTTTTAACTAAGATGCCCCCCGAAATGAAGAACTTATAAATCCCACCCACTGCTGGTATGAAAGAGATTATTGGGTGACGCGTAAAAACCCCAGATCCATTAGGGCAAATTCAGGGGAGACCAAAAACAGTTGCAATCTTAACCAAGGTTAACCCCGAAAAATGGAAACTACCAACTTTTTCATAATTACGAGGCTACGATTCTCACTTTATATGCAAGCAATAACTTCTGAATGTAAGAGGGTTAGCTGTATTGCACAGTCTTCAGAAAGTACAGACCTTTACTATTGACTGTTTATGCTTCTATGATTCTGCCCAGCATCTGATGGGGAGTTTAAGCAAACTAGCAGAATCTTTACACGACTGTCCAATCACTAAAAATATTTCGACCATCTTTTAGTCCGTAAAGGCGCTATCCTTATGAATACATGGACTCTGGGAGAGGTTTTGACGGCCGGCGCTGCCACATAAAGACGATTTATACGCCGTCTTAGAGGCGGAGGCTTATCTGACGCCGACTATGAATACGCGCAGAAAGCCTGGACAGAATTACACTGTCGAACGATGGGCGACTATCACGATCAATATTTATTAGCTGACGTGTGTTTATTAGCTGACGTCTTTCAGAATTAGAGAGCTACTTGCATGAAACATTACGGTCTAGATTCATCACAGTACATCTCTGCCCCGGGGCTGTCTTGGGACGCATTCTTGAAGTCTACAAACATTCAGATCGACTTAATATCTGATCTGGATACACTCCAGATGATTGAAGATGGGCTGAGAGGGGGCATTAGCATGGCCTGTCATCCTTACCGCAGAGCCAACAACAAGTATTTAGACGATTATGATCCAACTAAACCATCCAACTATCTGATGTAGTTAGACGCCAACAATCTGTATGGGTGGGCCATGAGCCAGACACTGCCATTAAGAAACTTCAAAATGATAAACGGGCCTCATGAGGTTGATCGGGTGGTAGGACTATTGTCACAGCTTACGCCCGATAATCCAATAGGATTAATCTTAGAAGTAGACTTAGATTATCCTAAAGAATTGTACGGCCCCCTAACGATTTCCCCTTAGCCGCAGAAAGATTAAAGATGAGTCCCGCCGAACCACCCAAACTCGTGCCTAACCTCTTTAACAAAACTAAATATGTCTGTCATTACCGACTGTTACAATTTTACTTAAGACACGGACTAAAACTTACTGCCGTTCACAGAATAATTACTTTCGACCAAGGGCCTTTCATGAGACCAACATCACGAAGAACACCGATCTTAGAACTAAGGCCACTGATGCCTCAGAAAAAGACTTCTTTAAGTTGATGAACAACAGCGTTTTGGCAAGACGATGGAGAACGTACACAATCGTAAAGATGTAAGATTAGTTACAAAAGAAAAACAAGCATTAAGCTGGTCTCTAAACCTAACTACCAAGACTTTAGAAGATTTAGTGATAGCCTGGTTGGCGTTATGATGAAGAAACAGAATGTGAAGTTGGACAGGCCGGTGTTTATCGGGTTTGCCGTGCTAGAGCTGTCAAAGTTATTGATGCTAGAATTTCTGTACGATTACTTTAAGCCGCTGTATCCAGAATCAAATGTCCTTTACACAGATACTGACTCTTTTATTCTGGATGTTCCAACTGAAGATTTCTATAAGGATTTAGAATTAGAAGTAGCCAAAGGACCCGACGGCTGGTACGACACATGCGACTACCCAAAAAGACAGCCCTTTACATTCAACTGTAAACAAGAAAGTGATTGGAAAGATGA
>JAMYXO010001290.1:27500-31330 GCA_033310375.1 Conus canariensis
CGACAGTGCAGGTTCCAAGACAAGCTGCAAGCAGTTCCAGAAAGGTCAGCGTCATCAGACGGTGACACTCTCAGTGTTCCTGCTCAGCTGCCTGTATACAATGTAGCCCCGGACAATCTCATGACGTTTCCCAGTGCATTCATAGTGGCTTCAATCAAACACCAATGTTCATACGTATGGAATGAGCAACAGTGCCATCATTTCAACCACCACCACAAGCTTTATACTGATCATGTACAGTGTCACAAATTCCATCTACTCCCCGAATACAACACACCTCTATTTGTTCATAAAGACCTATTTTTCTTTACAGAAGTAAACGTTGGAATTTGGTGGGTTTTGTGTTCTCTTAAGAAATACAAGAAGAAAGCATACTTGGTCTTTGTCAACAATTACTTCCCTTGGAAAAAGATTCTTGTCAACTCCTCTCTCTCTCTCTCTCCTCTCCTCTCTCTCTCTCTCCTCTCTCTCTCTGCTTCTCTTTACCTTGCTATGTTCGTAATAATTAATTGCGTCTATCTCTTTCTATCATTAAAAAGGGTAAGCTCTCTCTCTCTCTCTCTCTCTCTCTCTCTCTCTCTCTCTCTCTCTCTCTCCTCTCTCTCTCTCTCTCTCTCTCTCTCGTGCTGCTCTGGGGACCGTCTCCATACTCAGTCATCCTCTGCCGTTAAGCTCTCTCTTTCTCTGTCTGTCTGTCTGTATGTCTGTCTGTCTCTGTCTCTGTCTCGTCTCTGTCTGTCTGTCTGTCTGTCTGTCTGCTCTCTCTCTCTCTCTCTCTCTCTCTCTCTCTCTCTCTCTCTCTGTCTAAAAGACAGAGGAGTAGCTGACATGAAGATGGCCCCAGAGTAGGAGCAATAGAAGAGAGAGTAGGGGGAAAAGAGAGAGTAGATGGACGAAGCCAGGGTAGAGAGGGCGAGAATAAGAGAGAGAGAAGGGAGAGTGAGGGGAGAAAGAGGAGGGAGGGAGGGAGGAAAGGAGAGAGAGCAGAACTAGAGACAGAGGTACGCAGAAGAAGGCCAGGCGAGAAGGGAGGGATGGAGACAGAGAGAGAGAGAGAGAGAAAGAGACGAGCAGAGACAGAAGAAAAACGGAGACGACCGACAGCAGAACTCAGACAACTAAATGAAATGCCTTGAAGACGATGAGCAGAGTAAGAGAGAGAGAGAGAGAGAGAAGAAGAGAGAGAAGAGACAGAGACAGAGAACAGCAACAGAGAGAGATAGAAGACAGAAGAACAGAGACAGAGATAGAGACAGAAAGAGACAGAGGAGCAGAGAAAGCAGAGACACAGACAGACAAAGAAAGCAGAAGAGCAGACAGAGCGAGACATGAAATGAGAGATGACTGAGGAGACGATTCAGAGCAGCAGAGAGAGAGAGAGAGAGGAGAGAGAGAGAGAGAGAGAGAGAGAGAGAGAGAGAGAGACAGACAGGACAGAGAAGAGAAGACAGACAGAGAGAGAGACAGAGACAGAGATGAGACAGAGAGAGAGAGACAGACAGAGACAGACAGACAGACAGACAGACAGACAGACAGACAGACAACAGACAGACAGAGCAGAACACCTGAAAGAGGGAGTATGAGTATGGAGACGTCCTAAAGCACCAGGAAGGAGAGGAAGGAGGAGAGGAGAGGAGGGGAACGAGTGGGCGCCCTCGCGATGCAGACCAGAGGAGAAGAGAGAGAGGAGAGAGAGAGGAGAGAGAGAGAGAGGGAGGAAGTGAGAGAGAGAGAGAGGAGAGAGAGAGAGGAGAGAGAGAGAGAGAGAGAGAGAGAGAGAGAGAGAAGCGGGAGTTTATTCAATGAAGCGATGGCCGCTTTCGAAGGTGGTGTATAAACAACATAGAATACAGGTACAGGAAATGTTCACTACAGAATTAAAACAAATCTTAAATAAATGTTAGCGAACCGCCCAGAGAACGTGGACAAACGAGTCACAAGACGAAACACAACGCGTTTCGACCTCTTAGGTCTTCATCGGGTGAGACATAAACTTCACAGGGTTCAGCGCAAGGAAGAAAGAAGGAAGAAGGTGTTGATTCAACGCCTTCTTCCTTGCGCTGAACCCTGTGAAGTGATCTGAAGCGATCAAAGCTAAGTGAATTTTCGTTGTTTTATTCGTTTATGTTTCACCCGATGAAGACCTAAGAGGTCGAAACGCGTTGTGTGTCGTCTTGTGACTCTGTCCACGTTCTCTGGGCGGTTCGTTAACATTTATTTAAGATTTGTTTAGATTTCCGCCTGCAGTCGTCTCGCTTTGCAACTAGAATTAAAACGTCAAATGGGTAGAGAAACATGAGAAAATTGATTACAGAATTATGAGCAATATCCAGATCGAATTTTAGATGCTTTATATAAATAAACAGCAGACTGTTTGACAATATCTTCACGCTTAAATGACGTCTTAGTTCCAGCTTGAGCGCGCCTCCAGCAAAATTCCCACGCACTGTTTACTCTCTCTCATAGTGAGAAGGGATAGTGCAGACAGAGGCACTGAATGCTCGTAAAGTAAACAAAATGGTATGCACTCGTTCATTAGCTGGGGGGGGGGGGGGGGGGGGGGGATGCACTACTCTGTTTCGTTACAGTAATCGTACTTTCGTTTCAAAACATTCCTTCTTTGTGGTGGATTCCGTACTCAGTGCATTAATTAGAATACACTTATTTGTATCACATCTATAAAAGTGCCTTATATTCACGCAAACAGTTGTATTTGCTGTAGGAATACGGTTCTGCTGTTCACCTAGGGGGCTCACAGACACCTGATACTGTAGAATCCACTGACTTAGGGACGGCTTTCCGCTCCTTTGACTCACGGTACTGCAGTAGACGCTATGCTTTACCATGTGGGTATGAAGGGAAAAGAGTAGGAAAATATGGCAGAGAAGAAGGTAAGGAAACAGACTCACAAGAAGAAAAAAGAAGAACGGAAGAAGTAGCCAGAGACTTGAATAAAACAAACAACACAAGAGGAAAATGCAATAAGGTAACGACGGGGTGACTGCTCTGAAATGCTTTCACGCGCATGAGGAGAAGAGAGAGAGGAGAGAGAGAGAGAGAGAGAGAGAGAGAGAGAGAGAGAGAGAGAGAGAGAGAGAGGGAGAGAGAGAGAGAGAGAGAGAGAGAGAGAGAGAGAGAGAGAGAGGACTTTGGTACTCAACAATAAATCAATTAAACAATGTCTAGTCTTCCAGTTTATCCTTGCAATTCTACTTTGTTATAAGCAAACATATTGTCCAGACACTCTTTGGTAAAATGATGATGACATAGATCAATAGCAGCAAAGACAACACCAGAAACAACATTAGCATCATCAACAAGGACAAAGAGAGAGAGAGAGAGAGAGAGAGAGAAGAGAGAGAGAGAGAGAGAGAGGAGAGAGAGAGAGAGAGAGAGAGAGAGAGAGAGAGACTTCATAAGCAAATAAACGAACACAAGCCTGTGTTATTGATCATGGACGACTGGTCACAGTTCAAAAGCAGGGAACGTGGTGGGCGATTGAGGTGGGGTGTGTACACACACATGTCATTGCCGTTCTTGCCCTCGACCTTTTAACAACCAATTAGCTAATTGATTAGGAGGCGGGAAGGCAGAAAGGTCATGGAAGTCATGTTTAGGAAACAGGCAGAAGTGGTTCCAGCTGCCTGACCACTGGGCATTGTCATGTCCATTGACCGACTGAGGGCTGCGCGCTCTTTTGACCTTTGGGTGTTTGTGGACATGAAACTTTACAGTGTGGCTTTCACCATTCAGTTCACGAACGAGGAAACTGGAGTTTATTCCATCATGCTCTCTCTCTCTCTCTCTCTCTTTTCTCTCTCTCCCCCTCT
>JAMYXO010001291.1:5000-31322 GCA_033310375.1 Conus canariensis
CTTCGGAGTCAGTGCGGCAGTGTTGTCCGGATTTTAATGTGGCCATGTAATATCCGGTAGTTAGAGTGCTATTATTGTCTGGAGTCTGTTATTCGCCAGGGTTATCGGGATGTTGGCAGGGGTTGTAACTGTCCGGAAGTTATTTGGATTTGTTAATGGAAATAGTGTGGTATATAGTCTAAAGTTTACTGTAGTGCGCTGCGGAAGTTAGGTTCCGTATGTCTGTTTGTTAATGAGGCTGTATTATCCGGAAGTGAGTATGTCTGTTATTATTTCGGAAGTTAATATGTCTGTATTTAACCGGAGGTAGCTGTCCGTATTATCTGAAGTTTTAGTATGTCTTGTATTATCGGGAAGTTTAGTATGTCTGTAAATCAGATAGTTAGTATGTCTGTATTATCGGAGAGTTAGTATGTCTGTATATGCGGAAGTTAGAGTTGGCTGATTGTCCAGAAGTTGATACGGCTGTATCATCCGAATTTTTGTAAGGATGTATTACCTGGAAGTTCGTGAGGCAGTATTATCTGGAGTTACTGTCGCTGTATTGTCCAAGATGTTTGGATTTTCCCCCCCCCCCCCCCCCCCCCCTCGCAGTATTATCTGGAAGTTCCAGTATGGCTATACAGTCCGGCAGCAAAAGTTTTTGTGGATGTATTATGTGGAATTTAATGTGGCTGTATTGTCCAGAAGTTAGTGTGGCTGTACTATCCGGAGGTTAGAGTGGCTGTGTTATCAGGAAGTTAGTGTGACTGTATGTCCGGAAATTTGTGGTGGCTGTATTTGTTGAAGCCATGTGGCTGACTTGTCTGAAAGTAAGCGTGGCTGTGTTACCCAGAGGACAGCGTGGCTGATTATCCAGAATTATTGTGGTTGCACTATAAAGAATGTTAATGTAGCGGTTTATCTGCAAGTTAGGTGGATGTATTATGCGGAAGTTCGGTATGGCTGTATCTATCCAGAAATTAGTATGGGTTGTATCATCCGAAAAGGTAATGCGGCTGTTGTATTTTAAAAGTTCTGTTGCTGTTTACTAGGAGTTAATGTAGCTCTATTGTTCAGAGGTTCCACATGGCTCTATTGTTTGGTGATGTTTAGGGTGGCTGTATTGTCCGGAAGTTTGTGTGCCTGTGGTGTGCCAGAGGGTTAGTGTAGATGCATTGTTTAGAAGTTAGTGTTACGGTTATTTTCCAGAAGTTAGTGTGGCTGCATTGTTGAGTAGTTGGGGTTGTCTTGTATGGAAGTTAGTTTGGCTGTATTGTATGTTTATTGAGAATGTATTGGCCGGAAGTTATTTGTGGCTGTATTTTTTGGAATTTAGAGAGGCTGTATTGGCCTGAAGCGATGTGGCTGTAGAGATAATAGTTAGTGTGGCTGTATCGTCCTGAAATGTATGCCCCCTGGATGATGTATCCAAAACGTTTAGATGCATTCTCCAGAAGTTAGTTTGACTGCATTCTCCGGATGTTCTTGTGGTGTAATCATCCGGTAATTAGTGAGGCCAGGTGTAAATTTTTATTTTTTTTTTCCGGACGTAGTGCTGCTATATTGTCCAGATGTAGTGTGGCTGTATTATCCGAAGTTCACGTAGTCTGGCATTATCGACAGATAATGTGGTTGTATTGTCCGGAAAGTTAGAAGTTGGCTGTATTGTGCAGAAGATGGTGCAGATGTCTTGTTCCTGAATTTAGTGTTTGGTTTTTATTGGGAGGTTAGTTTTGGCCGTATTATCTGGAAGTTAATTTGGTTGTGTTTTCTAGAATTATAGTGTATCTGGATTATGCGTCGTTGTTTGGCTGTAATTGTCGAGAGGTAGTGTGACTGTATTATCCGGAAAGTGAAGTGTGGCTGTATTGTCCCAGAATGTAGTGTGGCTGTTATTATGGAAGTCAGTGCGGCTATAATATTGAATTCAGTGTGGCTGTATTATTGGGAATTCAGTTTGGCTGTATTATTGGGATTCTGTGTGGCTGTATTGTTCTGGAAGTCAGTGATGCGGTATTATCGGGAAGTCTGTGTGGCTGTATTTTCTGGAAGTCCGTGTGGTTGTATTTGTCTGGAAGTTTAGTGTGGCTGGTGTTTCTGGAATGTCAGTGTGGCTGTATTATCTGGAAGTTAGTGTGGTCTGTATTGTCTGGAAGTCCTAGATGTGGGTGTGTTATCTGGAAGTTAGGTGTGGCTGTATTATCTGGAAAATCAGTGTGGGTATGTTATATGGGAAGCTAGTGTGGCTGTATTATCTGAAATCAATGTGGCTGGGTTTGTTGGAAGTAAGTGTGGCTGTATTTCTGGAAGTTAGTGTTGCTGGTCTATTTGGAAGTCATTGTGGCTTTGTTATTATCTGGAAGTCAGTGTGCAGTGTGGGGTATTATCTGGAAATCAGTGTGGGCTGCATTATCTGGAAGTTAGTGTGGTTGTATTATCTGGTATGTTAGTGTGGTGTTACTTATCTGAAGTCTGTCGTGTTGTATTATCTGGAAGTCAGTGTGGCTGTATTTCTGGAACTCTGTGTGGCTGCATTATCTGGAACTCAGTGTGGGTGTATTATCTGGAAGTCAGTGTGGTTGTATTTTCAGGAGGCTGTGTGGGTTGTATTATCAGGGACGTTAGTGTGGTTGTATTAACTGGAAGTTAGTGTGGTTGTATTATCATGGAAATCAGTGTGGCTTGTAATGTCCAAGATGTAGTGTTTCTTATATTACCTGGAAAAGTCGGTGGGGCTGTATTTGTATTATCTGGAAGTTTGTGTATCTGTTTTTTCTTTTAAATCAGTGTGGCTGTATTGCCCAGAAATTTGTGTGGGCTGTGTTATCTGGAAGTCAATGTGGATGTATTAACGTAAGTAGTTTGTTGCACTACCTGGGAAGTAGAGTGGCTATGTTGACGGATTTGTTAATGTAGCGGTATTATCTGAAGTCTGTGTGGCTGTATCTATCGGAAGTCTGTTGGCTGTATTATCCTGGTAGTAAAGTGGCTATGTTGTCCGGATGTTAATGGAGCTGTATCATCTGGAAGTCAGTGTGGACTGTATTGATTGGAAGTCAGTGTGGTTGAATGATTCATAAGCTAACGTTGCTGTATTGTATGGAAGTTAGTAGTGATTTATCCTGGAAGTTAGAGTTGGTTGGAATGATTCAAAAGTTAATGTTGCTGTATTGTTTGGAAGTTATGTAGCTGTTTTTATCTGGAATTAGTGTTGCTGTCGTATCCTGGAGTTAATATGCTGTGTTGTCCGGAAATTTTTAAATTATTGTATTATCCGAAGTTAATGTGGACTGTTTTATCTTTTAAGTTACTGTAGCTGTATCATACGGAGATTTTGGGGCTGTATCATCTGAAGTTAGTGTGGCTGTCTTATTCAGAAGTTGATGTTTGCTGTATTGTCGAAGTTATGCAGCTTTTTCATTTTAATCCCAGGTTAGTTTGGCTGCATTTTCTGGAAGTTAGTATGGGACTTGCACTGTCTGGAAATGTTCATGCTGTTTTATCTGAAAGGTAATATGGCTGGTTTCTCTAAAAATGAGGTGGCTGTATCCTCCACAGATTGTGTTGCTTGTATTATCCAGATGTAATGGTGGCTGCAGTGTCCGTAAATAAGGTTGTCCCTGTATAATTAGGAAGGCTAAGCGTGACTATTATCGGGAAGTTAGTGTGGCTTTATTATCCAGAAGTCGTGTGGCGCATTGTCTGAAGTTTAGCATAGCTTTATTATCAGGAAGTAGTGTGCCTGTAATCTCGGTAATGACGTGTGTCTATTCTGGTCCGGCCAGGTAGTGTGCTGTGTTATATTGGAACTCAGTGTGGCGGTATTGTCGGGAAGTTAGTGTTGGCTGTTGTATCAGTTAGTCAGTGTAGTAATGTTATTACAGAGCTAGTAGGGCTGTGAGGCTGTGTATATTCGTTCGTAGTGTGGCAGTATTGCTCGGAATTTAGTGTGGTGAATTATCCAAAGGTAGTGTGGCCTGTTATTTTCGGATGTCAGTGCATCTGCAATTGTTCCAAAAGTTTGTGTGCATGTATTACTCCAGAATGTAAGTGTCGCTTTTTTTTGTCTGGAAGTTAGGTTTCTGATATCATTCACATATTAGGGAATTACTGTGGCTATAGTATCTTGACAGTTAGATGAGGCCATAATTATGGACCACTTAGGTGTGTCTACATTATTTGGGAGGTGGTGTGGTGTGGTGTCTGGAAGCTGGTGTGACTGAGTTTATCGGAAGTTAGTGCGGTTGGATTGTGCGGAAGTCACTGTGGTTGTATTATAGGGTCATTTTTTGTCAGTGTTATCGGAAAAATAAGTGTGGTTGTATTATCCGGAAATCAGTACGCTGTTTTATTGGAAAGGTTGTGTTGCTGAATTTTCTGGGGAAAGTTGGTTGAGTTTGGTTGTAGCTGTATTATCTGGTTAGTTATGTAGGTTTTTAATTATCCGGAAGTAACTGTAGCCGGGATGTATTATTCGGAAGTTAGTGTTGCTGTGTTGTCGGAAACTTAAATGTTGCCTGTATTGTATTAGGCAGAAGTTATGTAGTAGTTTTATCTTGAGTTAGTGTGGCGTATTATTCGGAAGTTAGTATGGCTGTACTGTCCGAAAAGTTTGTGACTGTTATGATTCGAAAGTTATTGGTGTCTATATTTTAGAGTTAGCATGGCTGTATTATCCGAGGGTTATTTTGGCTGTATTATCCAGAGATTGATAGGGCTTATGTTGTCTGCATGCAAGTGTGGACATGTACCTTCCAGTAGTATGATAGGGCTATGTTGTCTGCAGCAAAGTGTGACTACATCCAGAAGATTGATAGGGCTATGGCTGTCTTGCAGCAAGTGTGTACTGTACCATCCAGAAGATGATAGGGCTTATGTTGTCTGCAGCAAGGATTGTGACTGTACCATCCAGAGTTGATAGGGCTAGGTTGTCTGCAGCATGTGTGACTGTAACCATCCGGAAGATGATAGGGTATGTGTCTGCAGCAAGTGTGACTGTACCATCAGAAGATGATAGGCTAGGTTGTTGCAGCAAGGTGTGACTGTACCATCCGGAGATGATAGGGCGATGTTGTCTGCAGCAGTTTGACGTGTACCATCCAGAAGATTGATAGGCTATGTTGCTGCAGCAATGTGACTGTCCATCCAGGAAGAGGGTTAGGGCTAGGTGTCTGCTGCAAGTGTGACTGTCATTCTGAAGTCAGATTATCCGGAAGTTTAGTGTTGGTTTAGTATCCTGATGTTTGTGTGGGATGTATTGCCCAGTACGTTAGTGTGGCTGTATTGTCCGGATAGGTAGTATCACTGTAATATCCAGAAGGGAGTGTAACTGGATTGTGGGCGAAGTTAAATGTGGCTTTGTATCCGTATAGGCGGCTGGTGGGTTTAATTCAGTGAGGGGGCGGGGATGTCCGGTAGGTGGGTGGATGGTTGTACGGAGGTAGTGGGGCTGTGTGTGGCCGGTTGGGAGTGGGGCTGTAGTGGCGGTTTGGGTGGGGGGCGGGAGGGGAACGGTTATTAGGGAGCGGCCGATTCGGGGTGAAGCCGACACCAGCCGTGGGCGAGGATGTCGTGGTGGCTGAGAGGGCAATGTGAGGAGTGACCTGAGGTGGTGGGAGGCGAGTAGCTTGGTGTGGGATGCATGCCGAGGGTTGGGGGATAATAAGGCGTCGTATATGCGGGTGGCAGCTTGGTTCGAGGCGTGGAAAGCTGGGCATGCCCGGCCTGTGAGTGTGGCAGCTGCGTGCCGCAAATGGCCGGTAGGAGGGGTCAGGTTTGCACCTTGTGGTTGGGACGCCGGATGGCTAGTCTGATAGAGTCCGTGATCAACATGCGTTGACAGGAGTTGCTAAATTTTATGTGGATGGTGACGGGTGGGACCTTGGGTGGGGCTGTCGCGTGTGAGACCCCTCTGCCCATGTAGTGGGCGCCAGTGTCGTGGGCGGAGTGGGGCAGCTTGTGTTGGTGGTCACTGGGGGTGCAAAGACAGGTGATGGGTGGTTAGTCTAGTGCCGTGAGTGAGGAGCTAAGTGGTCGACAACGTGTGCGTGACTCAGACCTGCGCCGAGGGGGCACACGGCCCTGTGTGGTTTACATGCACAAAGGGTGGTGAAAAGATGCAAGCGCGATGCGCCTTGGACAGTGAGTGTGGTCAACGTCGAAAAGCGTGGGTGAGAGGAGGCGTCGGGGATGGAGAAGAGAAGGGTGTGCGGAGTGAGCAGTGAGTGAAGACATGAGCAATGTGGGGCCGGATACAGCTCGGGGGGCCTATCCAGCTACAGCCTTCTTAGCCTTTAGGTCAACTAGGTACCTGCACAGTAGGTAGTTTGGTAGGAGTGTAGTTAGAGTTTTAGCCCGACTTTCTATTTAGAGTTTAGGGTATAGTTTCGACTTTGAATTCGCGTAGTTAGTTCTTGTGTCTTGTGGGCACCCCGACTAGGCTTTGCTTGAGCCTCCGGTCCCCTATGCGGAGTGTCCCAGTGTTAGGGTATGGGGCCTACTAATCCAGGCTGGGGTCCCTAGGTCACTACTAGCACATTGTACACTGTTGGTGTCCTCTTTCTTGATAGGTCGTAGCTTGGCGGCTGGCTTGGGAGCCCCCTAGTGGGTCTTAGCTAGCTACCCCACTTTTCCCACAAGGGGGTAGCGTCAGTAGCTGTGATAGTATCATAGTTTCTAGCTTAGTTCGTTTAGTAGACCCTTAGAGTTGGTCTTTAACCTATGCTTTAGTTTCACTAGGCTTTCTGAGCACTAGCCCCGTTCCTTACCTCAGTATTAGTGTTTCAGTTTTTCATCCTCCCCTACCCCGTGCCATTACCCCTACCATTTTTCTCCCTCTCTTAGGTTTCCCTCTTTCCCAGCGCTAGCCTAGACCTTAGCGACACCGTCCCCTCCGCTAATCCTTCATTAGTTAGTATCGATAGCCCTTGCCGATAGTATCTCTAGTGCTAGGCGTAGCTGATATAGCCGTAGTAGTTCTGGCGGTACAGTTTCATAGTCCCCCTAGGTACTAGTGTCATTCCCTAGTGACTAGGCTCGGTAGGCTTTAGCTTTCCTCTGCTCGCTAGCTCTCTTAGTAGATTAGTTACGCTTAGATCTAGTATCGTTCTTGTACTTAGTGTGCTGTGTTGTCAGAAGGTGTGTGGCTCTGTGTTGTCGGAAGGTAGTGTGCCTGTGTTGTCCGGAAGGTAGTGTGGATGTCTGTATTGTCCGGAAGGTAGTGTGCTGTATTGTCCGGCAGGTATTGTGATGTATTGTCCGGAAGGTAGTGTGGCTGTATTGTCCAGACGGTGCTAGTGTGGCTGTTTTGTCCAGAAGGTAGTGTGACTGTATTGTGCGGGAAGGTTGTGAAGGCTGGTATTGTTCGGAAGGTAGTGTGGTTATTATTCGGAAGGTAGTGTGGCTTGTATTGTCCGGAAGTTTGTGTGACTATACTGTCGGAAGTGTTTGGCTGTCCCGGGGAAAACCCCCCCTTGGGGGAAAAAAAAAAATTTGGGGTTAAAAAAATTTTTTTGAAAAAAAAATTTTTTTGTTTTCTTTTTTTGGGGAAATTTGGTTGGGTTTTGTTTTTTCCCCCCCCCCCCCGGGGAAATCTTTTTGGGTGCCCATTAGGGAAATTTGAAAGGGGGCTTTAAAACCCAAAACCCACCCCCCCGGGTCTTTTTTGGGTTTTATTCCCCCCCCCGTTTTTTTTTTTTTTTATCTTTAAAATTAAAAACCCGGGGCATTTCCCCAAAAAAGTGGAAACCTTGAAACCGTTTTGTTTTTTTTAGTATGTTTTTTTTATTTTTTTAGGAAAAAAAGGGGGAAAGGGGGGGTTTATTTTTTTGAGCCCAAAAAAAATATTGTTAATTTTTATTTAAGGCTTTGGGGGTTTCCGGGGGTTTTTTGTTTTTAATGTAAAAAACCCAAAATTTGGTTTTTTTTAAATATTTAAAAATTTGGGAATATTTGGGGGGCCCCTTGCTTTTTAAAAATTTTTACCCAAACAAAATTTTTTTTTTAAAAACAAAAAGTTTTACAAAAAATTTTTAAATTTTCAAAATTTAAAAAATAATTTAATTTTTTATTTAAAGGATTTTCGAAAAAAAAAAAATGTTTTTCCCCCCCCCAAAATTTTTCGGTTAAAAAAAAGGGAGGCCCCAAACGGTTTACAAGGGGAAACCCCTGGAAAAGTTTCCTGTTTTGGAAAAACCTAAAAAAGGGGGGGCCCTTTTTTTTAAAAAAGGGGGCCCCCCCCGGGTTTTAAACCCCAAAGTCCCTTTTTTAAAACCCCCTAAAACCCAAAACAAAAATTAAGGAAAAAAAGGGAAAAAAAAACGATTTTAAAAAGGGGGCCCCTTTTTTTTTCCATTTAAAAAAATTTTTAAAAGAAAATTTTAAAATTTTTAATAAAAAAGGGTTTTAAAAAATTCCCCAAAAAAGAGCCCAACAAAAAAAAACCAAATTTACCCTTTTTTTTTAAAAAAATTTTAAATTTTTTTAAGGAAAAAAGCCCCTTTTCCCAAAAAATTTTTTAAAAATTTTTGAATTTAAAAACCCCCCCCTTTTAAAAAAAATCTTTTTTTTCCCCCTTTTTTTTTTAAAAGTTTTAAAGGGTTTTCTTTTAAAAAAAAATTTAAAAAATGGTTTTTTTGTTTAGTTTTTTAAAAAAATTTTTTTCCCTTAAAATTTTTTTTTTAATGCTTTTTAAAAAAGGGGCAAAAACAAGAGTTTTCTGGATTTCCAAAAAATTTGGGGCCCCTACTTTTTGAAAATTTGGGGAAAAATTTTCCCCCCTTTTCTTTTTGGGGGTATGGGGTTCAAAAAAAAAGAAAGAAAAAATAAAATTTTTAAAATTGAACATGTCCCAAATTTTTTTTTAAAAAAGGAAACCAAGATTTTCGGGCCTTTTAAACATTAAATTTGTCAAAAAAAGGGGCCCAATTTTAATCACCAAAAGGCCAAAAATTTTTTTTCCCCCCCGGGGTTTTTTTGGGGGGTTAAATTTAAAAGGGGGCCCCCGTTTCGAAAATTTTTTTTGGATTTTGTTTCCCCCTTTTTCCCCCCCCCTTTGGGTGGGTTTTTAAAAACCCTTTCAAAAATTTTTTTCAAAAGTTAGGCCCTTGGGCCCAACCCAAAAATTACCCTTTTTTTTTTTAAAAAAAATTTTTTTTTAAAAAAGGCCAAAAAACCAAAAAACCTTTAAAATTTTTAAAAAAAATTCCCGGGGAAATTTTTTAAAAAATTTTTTTAAAAGAAAGGAAAAAAACCCAAAAAAAGGAAAAAAAATTTTTGGGTTTAAAGGAAAAACCCCAAAATTTTTTAAAAAATTTTAAAAAAAATTTTTAAAAAAAAAAAGGGGGGAAAAAATTTTGGGGGAAAAAAAAACCCCATTTTTAAATTTGAAAAAAAAAAAAAAAAAAAAAAAAACCCCCGGGAACCGGGGGAAAGGGGGAAATTAAAAAAAAGGGAAAAAAAAAAAAAAGGGGGGGAAAAAAAAGGGGGGGCCCCCCTTTGGGGGGGGTTTTTTAAAAAAAAAGGGGGGGGGGTTGGGTTTTTTTTTTTGGGGTTAAAATTTTTTTGGGGGGGGGGTTTTTTTTTTTTGGGGTGGGGGGGGGGGGGCCCCCGGGGGGGTTTTTTTTTTTAAAAAAATTTTCCGGGGGGGGTTTTTGGGGGGGGGTTTTTTTGGGGAAAAGGGGGGGGGGGGGGTTTTTTGGGGGTTTTTTTTTTTTGGGGTTTTGGGGGGGCCCCCCTTTCCCCCCCCCTTTTTTTTAATTTTTCCCCCCAAAAAAAAAAAATTTTTTAAAAAAAAAAAAAAAAAGATCCCCAAATTTTAAAAAAAACAAAAATTTTTTTTTTTGGGAAAAAAATTTTTTAAACCCCTTTTTTAAAAATTTTTTTAAAAAAAAGGGGGGGTTTTTGGGGGTGGCCTTTTTTTTTGGGGGGGGGGTTTTTTTTTTTCCGGGGTTCCAAAAGGGGGGGAAAAAATTTAAAAAAAAATTTTTTTGGGGAAAAATAAAAAAATTTTAAAAAAACAATGGGAAAAAAGGGGGGGAAAAATTTTTTGGTTTTTAAAAAAAAGGGAAAAAAAAAAAACAAAAACCCAAAAAAAAAAGGGGGGGGGGGAAAAAAAACAAAAAAAGGGGAAAAAAAAACCAAAAGGGGGAAAAAGGGGGGGGGAAAAAATAAAGGGGGGGAAAAAGGGAAAAAAAAATTTAAAAAAAAAAAAAAAAAAATTCCCCGGGGGGAAAAAAAAAAAAAAAAAGGGGGCCCCCAAAAAAAAAGGGGAAAAAAAACCCCCCAAAAGGGTTTTTTTTTTTTTTTTTTGGGGAAAATTTAAAAAAAAAAAAACCCTTTAAAACCCCCCGGGGGAAAAAATTTTTGAAAAAATTTTTTTTTTTAAAAAACCCCCAATTTTTAAAAGGGGGAAAAAACCCCCCAAAAAACTTTTTTTTGGGAAAATTTTGGGAAAAAAAAAGGGGTTTTTTAAAAAAAATTTCAATTTTTTAAAAGGTTGGGTTTAAAAGGGTTTTTTTTTTTTAATTTTCCCCCAAAAAAAAAAAGGGGGGGGGGGTTTTTCGGGGAAAAAAAAAAAATTTTTTAAAAAATTTAAGGGTTTTTTTTTTAAATTTTAAAAAAAAAAACCCCCCCCCCTTTTTTTTTTTAAACCCCCCCCTTTTTTTTTTTTTTTTGGGGGTTTTAAAAAAAAAAATTGACCAAAAAAATTAAAAAAATTTTTTAAAAAAAAATAAAAATTTTTTTCCCGGAAAAAATTCCCAAAAAAAATTTCCCCCGGCCCAAAAAAAATTTTAAAAAAACCGGGGAAACCCGGAAAAGGGGTTTTTTAAAAAAATTTTTTTTTGGGGGGTTTTGGGGGGGAAAAGGGGAAAAAAAAATTTAAAAAAAACCCCCCAAAAAAGGGAAAAAAAAACCCCCCAAAAACCCTTTTTTTTTTTTTTTAAAAAAAAGGGCCCCTTTTCCCCCCCCCAAAAAAAAAATTTTTTTTTTTTTTCCCCCTTTTTTAAACCCTTTTTTTAAAAAAAAAAATTTTTTTTTTTTTTCCCTTTTTTTCCCTTTTCCCCCCCCTTTTTTTCCCCCCTTTTTTTTTTTTAAAAAAAATTTTTTAAGGTTTTTTTAAAGGTTTTTTTTTCCCCTTTTTTTTTAAAAAATTTTTTTTTTAAAAAAATTTTTTTTAAAAAAAAAATTCGCCCCAAAAAAAAAAAAAAGGGAAAAAAAATTTTTTTTTTTAAAATTTTAAAAAAAAAAAAAATTTTTTTTTTGGTTTTAAAAAGGTTTTTTTTTAAAAATTTTTTCCTTTTCCCTAAAAATTTTTTTTAAAAACCTTTTCCCCCCCAAATTTTTTAAAAAAAAAAGGTTTTTTTCCCTTTTTTTTTAAAAAATTTTTAAAAAATTTTTTTTTTAAAAAACCCGGGGGAAAAAACTTTAAAGGGGGTTTTTTTTTAAAAATTTTTCCCGGGGGAAAAAATTTTTTTCCCCGGGGGAAAAAAAAAGGGGTTTTTTAAATTTTTTTTTTTAAAAATTTTTTTTTGGGGGGGGTTTTAAGCCTTTTTAAAAAAATTTTTAAAAAAAAAAACCTTTTAAAATTTTTTTTTAATTTTAAACCCGGAAAAATTTTAAAAAACCCGGGGCCCCCCCCAAAAAAAAAATTTTATCTTTAAAAAAAGGGGGGGCCTTTTTTAAACAAAGGGGAAAAAGTTTTGGTTTGGGGGAAAAAAAAAATTTTTCCCCCAAACCTTTTTAAAAAAAATTTTTTTGGGAAAAAAACCCAATTTTCCCGGGGAAAAATTTTTTGGGGGGGCACCGGTTTTTGGGGGAAAAAGGGGGGGACCCCTTTTTTTGGGCCCCCCCTTTTTTTTTTTTAAAAAAAAAAAAAAGGGGGAAAAAAAAATTTTTTCCCCCCGGGGTTTTTCCCCGGGAAAAAGGGGGGGGGGGGGGGAAAAAAATTTTTTCCCTTTTTTTTTTTTTCCCCCCTTTTTTTTTTTTTCCCCTTTGCCCCCCCCCCCTTTTTTTTTTTTTTTTTTTTTTTTAAATTTTTTTTTTAAAGGGTTTTTTTAGGGCCCCCCCCTTTTTTTTTTAAAAAAAAAAATTTTTGGGGCCCCCCCCCCCCAAAAAAAAAAAAAACCCAAAAAAAAAAACTGGGGGGGGGGAAAAAAAAACCCCCCCAAAAAAAAAACCCCCCCCCAAAAAAAACCCCAAAAAACCCCCCTTTTTTTGGTTTTTCTAATTTTTTTCCCAAATTAACAGGGGGGGTTTTTTTTTTAAAAAAAAAACCCCCCCCAAAAAAAGGGGCAAAATTTTAAAAAAAGGGGGGGGTTTTTTTTTAATTTTTTTAAAAATTTAAAAAAAACCCTTTTTTTTTTTGGTTTTTCCCTTTTTAAAAACCCCTTTTTCCCCCCCCCCCCGGGGCCCCTTCCCCTTTTTAATTTTTTTCCCTTTTTTTTAAATTTTTTTGGAAAAAAAAAATTTTTTTAAATCCAAAAAAAGGGGGGGGAAAAAATTTTTTTTTTACCCTTTTTTTCCCCCCCTTTTTTTGGTTTTTTTTTTTGGGTTTTTTAAATTTAATTTTTTTTTTCCCCTTTTTTTTTTTTTTTAAAATTTTTTTTTTTTTTTGTTTTTTGTATTTCCCCAAAAAATTAATTTTAAAATTTTTTTGGGGCCCTTTAAAAAAAAAAAAAATTTTTTTTTTTTTGGGAAAATTTTTTTTTTTTTTCCTTTTTGGGGTGGTTTTTTTTTCCCCCAAAAAAAAATTAAAATTTTTTTTTGGGGGTTTTTTTTGGGGTTTTTTTTTTTGGAAAAGGGGAAAAAAAGGGGGGGTTTCCCCCCTTTTTTTTTTTAAAAAAAAAAAACCCCCCCCCTTTTTTTTTTTTAAAAAAGGAAAAGGCCCTTTTTCCCCCAAAAAAGGGGGTTTTTAAAATTAAAAAAAGGGGGAAACCAAATTTTTTTTTTCCCCCCGTTTTCCCCCCGGGGCCCCCCCCCTTTTAAAAACCCTCCCCTTTAAAGGGTTTTTTCCCCCCCTTTTTTTTAAAAAAAAAAAAAAAATTTTTTGGGGGGGTTTTTTTTTTTAAAAAAAAACCAAAAATTTTTTTTTTTTTTTTTTAAAAAAAAAAAAAAGGTTTAAAAATTTTTGGAAAAAAAAAATTTTTTTTTTAAAAAAAAAAATTTTTTAAAAAAAAAAATTTTTAAAAAAAAACCTTTAAAAAAAAATTTTTATCCCCAAAATTTTTTAAAAAAAAAATTTTTTTTTAAAAAAATAAAAATAAAACCCCCGGGGGCCCCAAAAAAGGGGGGGCCCCTTTTTTTTAAAAAGGGGGGGTTTTTTAAAAAAAAAAAGGGTTTTTTTTTTTTAAAATTTTTTTTTTTGGGGGGGGCTTTAAAAATTTTCCCCCAAAATTTTTTTTTTAAATTTTGTTTTTTTAACCTTTAAATTTTTTTTTTTTTAAAATTTTTTCCCAAAAAAAAAAATTTTTTTTAAAAGGGGGGGGGAAAAAAAATTTTTTAAAAGGGGAAAAAACTTGGTTTTGGGGTTTTTAAAAAAAAAAAAAAAAAAACCAAAAAAAAGGGGGGGAAAACAAAACCCCAAATTTCCCCCCACCAAAACCCCCCAAAAAAAACCCCCCCCAAAAAAAAAAAAAAGGGGGGGGGGGGGGGGAAAAAAATTTTTGTTTGGGGGGGGAAAAATTTTTTTCCCCCCCCCAAAAAAAAACGGGCCCTTTTTTTTTTTTAAAATTTTAAAAGGGGGAAATTTTAAAAAATTTTAAATTTTTTTTAAAAAAATTTTTTTAAAGGGCCAAAATTTTTCTTTTTTTTGGGTTTTTAAAAAAACCCCTTTTAAAAAAAAAATTTTTTAAAAAAAATTTTTTTAAAAAAAATTCCCCCTTTTTTAAAAAACCCAAAAAATTTTGGGTTTCCCCCTTTTTTAAAAAAAAATTTAAAAATTTAAAAAAAATCCCCCAAAGGGGCCAAAATTTTTTCCTTTGTCTTTTTTTTTTTGTTTTTTAAAAGGGCCCCCCGGGGGGCCCCCCCCCCCCCCTTTTTTTTTTTTTTTTCCCCCCCCTTTTTTTTTTTTTAAAATTTTTTTTCCCCCCAAACCCCCCTTTTTTCCCCCCCCCAAAAAATTTTTTTTTTTTTTTAAAATTTTTTTTTTAAAAAACCCCCCCCCCAAAAAAACCCCCCCAAAAAAACCCCCCCAAAATTTTTTTGGGGGCCCCCCCCAAAAAAAAAAAACCCCCCCCAAAAAAGGTTTTTGGGGGTTTTTTTTTAAAAAAAAGGGTTTTAAAAAAAAAAAGGAAAAAACCCCCCGGAACCCCCCCAAAAAAAAATTTTCCCCCCAAAAAAAAAAAAAACCCAAAAACCCCCCAAAAAAAAAAAGGGGGGGGGGAAAAAAAAAGGGGAAAAAAAATTTTTTTAAAAACCCCAAATTTTTTTTTTTTTTTCTTGGTTTTAAAAATTTTTAAAAAATTTTTTAAAACCCCTTGGGGTTTTTTGGGGGGGGCCCGGGGGGGGTTGGTTTTTTTTTTTGGGGGAAAGGGTTTTTGGGGGGGGGGAAAAAGGGGGTTTTCCCCCTTTTTTCGGTTTTTTTTTTTTTGGGGGGGGTTTTGGGGAAACCCGGGGTTTTTTGGGGTTTTTTTAAAAAAATTTTTTTGGTTTTGGGTTTTTTTTTGGTTTTTTTTTTTTTCCCCCCCGGGGGGGGGGGCCCGGGGGGGGGGGATTGGTTTTGGGTTTTTTTTTTAAAAAAAAAATTTTTTTTGGGGGGGGGGTTTTTTTTTTTGGGGGGGGGGTTTTTTCCCCCGGGGTTTTTTTTTTTTGGGGGGGTTTTTGGGGGGGGGTTTTTTTTTGGGGGGTTTGGGGGGGTTTTTTTTTGGGGGTTTTTGGGGGGGAAAAAAAGGGGGGGGGGTTTTTTTTTTAAAAAAGGGGGGCCTTTGGGGCCCCCCCTTTTTTTTTTTTTTTGGGGGGTTTTTTGGGGGGGGGTGGGGGGGTTGGGTTTTTTTTTGGGGGTTTGTCCTTATTATTTTTTTTGGATTTAGTGATGTTTTAAAGGAATCTTGTTGGGTTGACTTTTCCGGATTTGGCTTAAATTGTGTTTAGGAAAAAATTCCATTTCATATCTTTAATTTTCAAAAAAATATAAACACAAAAAAGTGTTAAGGAAAACAAGGTTTTTTTTTCACATTATGCCCAAAAACGTATTAACCTTTTAAGGTCCTTAAAGGGTTTTTTAAGTCCTTATGAACCGGGGCGCCGATTTTTCTGGTCCCAAACTAACATCTTACCCGTAATTTGCCGGGTTCAAAGGGTTTTTAAAAAGCTTTTTTTAAACCCAAAAATCTTTTTTGGAATTTACGGATTTTTCTGAAATGGTTCATTATTTTTAAACTCTTCTTAACAAAAAATTACTAAAAACTTCAAAAAAACAGTAAAAAAAATTAAGAAATTCTAACAAAATTTTTTTTTAAAAATTGCAATTTTTTTGGGGGTTATGTTGTGTTTTAAATTTTTAAATTTTTCCCCAAGGGAACATTAATGGAAAGAAGTTCATGGGGAAAATTTAAAAAATTAAATGAATTTTTTAATTCAGCCTAGAGGGTTTTTTAAAAACTTTTAAATTTTTTGTCTGTATTTTAAATTTAATAAATTTGCCATTCCCTCCATAAAATTGGTTAAACAAATACATTAATATTTAAAACCCTTTTAAAATTAAAATTGTTGCTAAGGTGGGTTTTTGGGTTTCTTTAAGAAGTCCCCGGGGACCCAAAAAAAACGAACAAAGGTCCCAAAAGCAATTTTTAAATTTTAAGGCCTTTAAAGGGGGGCTAATGAAATTTTGTTTCCCCCTAAATTTTAAAACCCAGGCTTCCGGTCAGAATGTTTCCGGGCCATTAATAATGCCCGGCCCAAATTTTTTCTATAAAATTTTTTAAATTTTCCCCCCTTCACAGAGGCCTGGGTTTTGATTCCAAAGGCCCGCCTTTTCTTGACTATTTGAGTTCTGGGAAATTATTTTTTATTCCCCCTTAAACCCAAAGGTTTTTATGTTATTTGTTAAAATTTTTCAAAATTTTACAAAAAAGGGAAACCCATTGCTCAAAAATTTGGGTAAAATTTTTTGATGTGCAGTTTAATGATTAAATTTTTCCCCCAAAAAAAGTTTTCAAACCCCAAAGGGTGTTATTTTTTTGGGAAGGCATTTTATTTTAGAAATATACCCAATCCGGGTTGCTTATAGAAGTGTTTTCTAATAACCGAGAACAATTACATCGACTCAAGTGAGCATAATAAGAGAAAACTAACCAAAGAAATTTTATATGAAGACACAACGTTACGCAGAACGAATAAAAACACTTGTTTAGAGAGCAAGGTTGTCACATTAACAATTGTTATAACAGCCCATTAGGCTTTGCAATAAGTAACACAGGTGTTGGCTAATACGGCGGCGGTGGTGGGGGTAGTGCCTTCCGCCACCATCTCACTCCAACCTAATAAATCATGGTAAAAAACAACTTGATCATCCTGCAAGTTTATTAAAAAAAAATTAGCCAGTAAGGGAATAGATTCTTTGGCCCTGTAATTAAATAGGTGGGAACGTTAGCTGGCTTTTGTCTGCCGCAGTAAAGTAGTTTTGCTTTATGGCAGAGCACTTATGGCATTAGTTGTCATAATAGTTGGGTTACTTATAGTAAAGATAAAGAGCCAAGTAATCCTAGGCATTTTAATCCACTAAACAAATGCAGTCTTTTCATATTCATGGGGGTTGCTTTTATTCCACCATGAGGATTGGTCGGGGGTGGGTTATTGGAGGGGAAGGTTAATTGGAAGGGGTTTTGGGGCTTGGGGATTGGTTGGGATTCTTATTTTTATTGTCTATTAGCTGTCATAGAATTTATGTCGTTTTATTTCCGACCTTCTCTTCTTAACCAGCCTACAAGGAATTCATTATTATAGTTTATTATTGTTCCTACTGATTCTGAGGTCAGAAAGGCAGCATAGTATAAACGAGTGCCAACAGCAAAGTCAACTTCCGATCTAGCGTATTGCAAACATTTTGGTACCTTTTAATACTTTGAAGGCAAATCCAATTGCAGAATTTAATAAATCCTTCTAAATTTTGCTAAAATAAACTGTTAGGGGCGTCAAAGCCCTAGAAGGTTCAATTATGTTGATCTCGTTTGTTCTTGCTGACCTAGGCAAACACCGAAACAAAAGTACGAAAGAGTCGTTATTTATTCGATCAATTCCCGCTTTTGTAGGCCCTTAGAAGTATCCAAAATAAATGTTGTCCATGCTGTTTTAATGCCTTTGCTCTATGGACCCGAGGTGAGACATTTGTGCCTGAAGAGAAAGATAGTAAGGAGGATTCCAATCAATAGTTAAACTTTCTATGCACGCCCCAATAATAAAGAGTGCCTAAACATGATTAATATCCACTTTTTCTAAAGACCTGTCCTTTGGGTCAATATCAAATTCGTTACAGATCCTTTCAAAAGCCTTGGTAATCTATTCTGTTGCTGATGGATTAAACGTTTTGTCATTTGGTAATGGCGCTTGCAGTTCCAGAAAAAATTACGTCCTGAAGTTTAAATAAAAATGAAATCTATACACTGACCCTCACCAAAGGAACAGGATGAATTAAATGATCACGCCGCATACGACACCTCCACACCAGTGATGCTCATAAAAAAACACAGCAAAGTAAAGCTGGTTCTGATAAAAACTGCATCGGATGACTGAACCACACTTTCGGATGTATCTTTCTTAATAGGGCTGGTTAAGATATCTGTTAAATTGAGTACTAACCTTTACTTTGAAAAGGCGTCAGACAGAGTCACAGAAATGTCCAAGGTGTCAGATGTTATATATTTTAAGATTTGTAGTGCGGCCGACAGAATATTATGCATTATAATATTTGATTGTCACTCATTTTTTAAATTTGTTTTTTAAAATGTTTGTAACAATAACCAACTCAATACAGTCCTACGTTTTTAGATATGCTATTGATAATAACTGCGGAACCCAAAGTGTCGCAATCCATAAATTTTTTTACAAAGTCGTTGGTTTAATGATAACTGAATCCAGGAGAATAATAAGATTGACAAAATTTGATATTAAGGAAACTAAGTTAGCCAGTTAACCAAACTGATGGTTATTACGGTTTTTGCTCGCTAAAAGGAACATGAGTTAACTTCGGCATTACTCTCAAATTAACAAATGCAAATTTGAAAATAATGTTGACATTCGAACCTGAAGAAGAAAGAAGTACGTTTACTATTTTGATAAGAGCTAGCTAAAATGTTAGGCTTCATCCAACAGCGATAATGTCTTTATGATTTTATAGTTACATCATACAAAACTACTTATGAGGGAACATATCCCTCGATCTGCATTAACATTCATACTCTAGTGTCATTTGACTAGCTGAGCACTGATAAAACATTATATGATGGAAGCCCTCAACTGTTTAAGAGCTCTTCCAGCAGTAAAGCTGCCATAATGCGATTATGAATTATACGATACCCTAGCTTTTAACAGTTTTAAAAAATTAGCTTGTGGGAGGGTCAGATCATTTAAATTATAAAGATCACAGATAAAACATGGAAAGTCGTAAAATGTGATAACCTGCACCTTGTTTTAGAAATAAAATAATACGATTTTTTAAAAAATGTCACGTGACAGACGATTCGGGGTCACATTAGCGCCTGAGATGTGTGTAACTTTAGAATTAAAAGACCTTGCAGACGTTGAGGACTTTTGAAACACAACGGTGAGATAGCACATTATAGGGTTTTTGAGTACACTAAAGATTGGTTATTATAAGCGCAAAGAGGTTTGACGACAACAAAAGGTTCCTAAACTAGAACAACTAACGCAATGTTAGAAGCAAAAAAAAGCGGGTCAATATTAATAAAAATAGTTCGAAAACTGACAACAATGGCACATTGAACCATATTTAGAATGAGACATAAAATTTGAATTCTTAAGCCCATTTACAATTTTTTTGACCGTCCAAAAAAGTTTCAGAAAAAGCAATGAACTCTGGCCCTTTACATGTAAGTCTTATGCCAGAGGACAACATTCGGAAGAGATCGAAATAAAGCCGTATTGGGACAAACAGTACATCATCCACAGAAATAATCGGTTTTACAGAAAGCTTCTACAAAATTAACAGTTCATATCCACGCACAAAATTAGAGACTACGTTCACAAAGATATTTAAAATTTCTGTCTTAAAATGAGGCGATGAAATGGAGCTCTGTGCGACATTGACAATCATATGAAAGGAATTCTTATTAGCTGGCAAAACTTAGACGTGACAAACTTAAAGTTTACTGTCGTTGTTCTTTACAATGCGAGGATCTTAAGGTCATAACCCAAGCAACAAAAATGAATAGTCTAAATAGAACTATCTTACAGAACTAAACTGGATTAATTCTTACACATTTGGCCTTATAGGGTTTATTATACTGAACAAGTTATGACAGAGAGTATGATAAAACAATAACGATTAGATTAAAATTATGTTTTAAACTATGGAGCAGACGACTTTGGTGGTCAATGCCGATGTTTTAAACTTTATGACAAAAACCCTCATTGTCATTGATTTTGGAACAAGACTGGTTGTGGAAAAACAATATATACCTCGTCTATACAAACAGTTTATCGTTATAATTTGATCATATTGTAATTATCTGTCCAACACTTTAAATGGAAACAAAGCATATCACGATAGAAAGTGATTTATATGTACGGATGATGAAATCTATTTAGTTGCCCACCATCAATAAACTGATGAGTGTTTAGAACATGTTTTTTTAAACTTGTTTGAGGTAACGCAGACATTATTTAATTATAGATGATGTTCGCAGAAAAGGATAGAGTCAAAAAAAAAACACTTTATCAAAACCTAGCTTTCAGTGGGAAGACATGCTTGGTATAAGTGTGTGGATTATTAAGTAAAAATATAACTCAAGTTTTAAAAGGACTTTTAGAGAGCAATTAAAGACAGTGGATATATTCCACATGAAATATAAGGAAGGCATTTGATGAATTGTAGCGTGAAAATGAAGTTATTGAAAACGATCAAGAAAAACGAAGGATATAAAGCAAAAAGCTTAAGCTCAAAAGTTTTCTAAATTAGTGTTAAAAACAGATAATCCTACACATTAGTATTTTTGTAATGTGTTTTACTATTAGAGAACTATAAAATAGGCACTCAGGGTAATCCGGCGGAGCAACAACGAAACCGCTTCAGCGTTGGAGCTTGCGGAGTGGGTGAGCAGAGTGCCTATTTTATAGTTTCTCTAGGTCAGTGTTTGTACTGACTTAGGAGAGTATGGTCACATTTGGGCCAGTACCCCAAGCTGCCAACTGGATTTAGCAAGGTGAGGAGGTTATGGCTTGCGGAATTCATTTTTGTTGTTGTATGCAACAAACAGTGAGAAGAGTGAGTGAATAATCCTCTGCTCTCTTTTCTATTACTAAATTGTTGAATTGTTGTTCCTTTTAGCGCAAAGTGATATTTTGCATAGTATAACGACTTTCATTTTTCTGCTATCTTCTATTATCTTTCGCTTGAACAGGTTATATTGTTTACCTATCCTAATTACCTAATAATAATGGTGAGAGAAAGGGTTGCTGTGAACAATAAAGTTGTGAGAGGTGGTGACAACCCGCGCTGAGCGAAAGTGAGTTTTTTTTTTTAATTGAAGAAATTTAACCTAGATACATTAGAATTTTACCGATAAACTCTATAAGTAGTTACCCAGTATCTAGTTGCAGACTTGTGGGCCCGTTCCCGGGAAAAACGTGATGTGCGTGCGTGTTGCCGACTTTTTCTCGGAGTCTAATAGTGCAAGTGCAAGTGGTAGACGTTGACGGTGGGATCATATTTAATTAGAAAAAAAAAAAAAAAGAATTAAGTTACGCTGCCGATGTGTACACGTGTCGTGCGGGTCGTTTCAAGTATTTGCGTGCCGTTCCGTCGTTTGATGTCGCGTTATCTTTTTTATTTACTGCGTATGAGGTAATTTGTTTTAACTTCATGCTCCGTCGTTTATTTGTTACTGCGAGGTCCGTTGTTTACCGCGAACGTCATCGGGTTTACAGATTCAGATTTGGGCTAGTGAGCGAGATTCAGAAGATTGGCTTCATTGCGTACGGGTATTTGTGCGAGATAAGGAAATCGTGTCAACGTGGCTTGTGACACATGAGTTGTCAGCGTATAATTTTATGTCAATCTGGGCATTCTCTTTCCGTTTTTGGAGACAGTTGGTTACGAAGAGTGAAACTTTCGCTTGGAGAGACTAACATTATTGGAGCTGAAATTGGTGGCAGGGTAACATTAATTATGGACTGCGGGAACCAAGGTTACAGGCTGGCAGGAATCAGTCACGGTGAGTTGACTGAAATTGTTTTCTGAATTTTGCCAGGTAAGCAATTGGTTTTGTGGTAGACATATTCAATCCCTACTTTTTTGAAGTTTCTCACTGCGCTAGGGTCAAGAGATTTAGTGTTTGATTTGTGTTGAGAGAGTCCAGTTCAGCAGGTTACACTTAGCCTAATTTGTCCGCAATGCGGGTGACGATAAATACAAATACTACTTGACAAAATGAAGAGATGGAACTAAATTTGTCTTAAGAGCGAATAAAGGCAAAAAAATTTTCTTTGTAGTTCTGTTAGCGTGAGTAAGGTGAACACTTTTGGCCACTTGGTATTTGAAATCAAGTAGTGGCAGAGCATAATAGATGTTCACTATGGCTACAGGGAAAAATCGTTACCTCACAGATCCAGTAAAAGGTGCTGGAATTATGTGCCGGGACCCTAAGCATGCCTACGTCCCCTACATCAACGCAGGTGACAATTGAAACAGACTACACATTTGTCATTTCGTCAGGCAGGTTTCAGTCCAGTCAAGCGTTGCATCCCTTCAGTGTGTTTGCCATCCTACTCCCCAGGGAAGTAGGCCCCCTTACGGTTGTTACGCCACCGCCTCTACCTTGAGACATCGACCTCCTATAGTAACACTCTCAGGGTGACAACTTACGACAGAGGGTTTACACCTCCGCCTTATACTTCTGATACCCAACCATGGATCCTTTCATGTGATGAAACATGAGATAGAAGAAAGAAAGGAAGCAATGAGAGTAGAGAGCGGCAAGAAAGGAGGAAGAAATGAGAAGCCAAGGAGAATGAGGGAAAAGAAGAGAGAGAAGCAAGGAAAGAAGGAAGAAGGAAGAAAAAGATGCCAAGGAGAAGAAAGAAGAAAATAGTAAGGAAAATAGAGATGGAAGAGAGACGGTTTGGAAAGAAGGAAGAGATGAACAGGCGATGCATCAAGAGATGGAAGAAAAGCGACAAGAGCGATGGCGGTTCAAGAAAGCATAAAGAGATGCAGAGAGAACAGGGGAACAAAGAGTTCCAAGCAATGAGGGAGAAGGAAAGGAATCAATATAAGGACAGAGATGTGCTAGAGCATATGGTGGTATTACTCCAGGGAGGAATCACTTCATCACCTGATGTTCGAGAATCATACAAATGCCGAGGGGAACCAGATTAACGGGGCCGCACTTAGCACCCCCCATGCTACGCAGGTGACAGTAGGGGGATCCATTTTTACCTTTTGAAAACTTTAATCAGTGGAATATTTCCACTTGAAAGATGAACAAAGGCATTATATCTTTTTGGAAACTTTACAGAAAAACCAAGGAAGCAATTTTCCCAAAATTCACAAAGAACCATTACGAGATTGAAGGCGCTTTTTCGCCAGGAATGCACAGCTGCAGAAACTTTTAGGCCAGTTCCGCACCCAAAAAGAAATTGGGAGATGAAAAATTTCCAAAAGTTCGGAACAGACTGTCAAGAGTGTTAGACTATTGGTGGAAACTGCGAAATGGATGTCAAAATTTTTTTCCTGCTGGAAAAACCATTACCTTTTTCACCTGACTTACAGTGCAATTAGGAAGGGGCCCAACCCAAAGGTCATTCAAACGGGCCAGGGAATTGCAAAGCTTCCGGGGATGCCCGGTGTTTTTTAGACCAGACCAGGACAACAAGGAAACGGGGCAAAAAACCAAACGGGACAAGCCTCCAGCCTGAGAGTAGTGATAACTCCAAAAAAAGCGAAAAAACGCCCTTAGGAAGTGCTAATGTGCGGTGACCTCAACCACACGGAAGAACGCCCTAAGCGCCCCCCTATGGCTAAGACATTTGCCCACACAAGGTGGCATTTGAGAAAGCGAGACACTACCCCACTTTCCCGACTTTCCTCTGTGGTGTCGGCAAAGCCATTGAACCCATTCGTACCGACCCACACAATACGCGACGAAATTTGGACCCCCCGAGGTGCCACGTGGAAGAGAATGTCGGGTATCTGGATCAAATCTTCCTTCAAGGTGAGCATTTTACGCCGGTGAATATTTCCAACCATACTTTAAAGGGAAAAGGTTGGGCTGGCATAACGGCAGCCAGCTTTTCCCCCTTCTGATTGGGAACTCAGATTTTTGAGGATGCGCACCAGTACATTTCGTCGCGTTGCCGCCGGAAGATTTGTAGCTGCCACACGCGTTCACAAACGCAAAAAGAAAAAGAGCTTTGAACCTCTACTGAAACCATTTCCCAACTGACATGGGGACGTTGGATCCACTACCGTTCAGGGCTTCAGGTAAGGATCCTACGATCAACACATCGGAAAATGGGAGGAAAACCTCCCAAAACAAGAAAAATGGATCAGTGTCGTTCTCAAGCGACAAGGATGATCCACAACAAATTTTCATCGCAAGATAGTCAGTAACCCCGTTGGGGTGCCTAAAGCGTTACGAAACACAGTTCTACGCCTTGGGCACGATACCCTATGGGAGGGCATCTAGGCACAAGACGAAAACGGAAAGAATCCAGCATACTTTTCGCCGGAATATCCAAGAGTCGGAAAATTTCGAACTTGGATGCGTGTCAAAGGGTACTCCCTGGGGAAATTACCAAGGTCCCCTGGGAAATATTTTCCCCGAGGGAACCCCTTCAAAAGGGGGGCGGGGTTGCCCTTTTTGGACCTATTATTCCTCTTCAATAAAGGACATCGATACGGCTTGTAGGGTAGATTAGGGCAACTCGCTACCAGGCAGTGCCACTCAAGAGGTTTGAGCAACAGGGCGGAAGCACTGGGGAAATGGGGTCGAGGACGGCATTCCAAAAGTAATGTCAGATCGGGAACCCAATTTCTTTCAGAAACCATGTCTAAATATAAAAACTTCTTCAGATTCAGCGGAAACCACAACGCCAAACTGCCAGGCCAATGGCTTGGGGAAAAATTCAACGACCTAAAGCAAACCCGGGGAAACTGGCACAAAAACAACCCAGTTTTTGGGATCGTTTCATTCCGCTGTCTTTTTGCGTATAGAGAAGTTCCACAGGAAAGCCGGGAAATTTTCTCCCTTTGAGTTACCTAGGCTGTACATAAAAGGGACCCATGGCGATAGAAAGGGGGGGCCAGTGGACCCTGAGGAAAAAACAGATGAACCCAGGACTCAAGTTGAAATTTTCTGGAGCTCAAAAAAAGATTTTCCCCCACCTGCATTAGCCCCCAAACTTTCACATGCTCAGAAGCGGATAATTTTTCTATGACAAAAAACCCGCCAAGAGGTTTTTGGGCCCAAAATGAATCTTGTTGTTGCTTCCCCGCATCACAACAATTGCAACTTTTTGTGCAAGGACCTTCAAAACGTAAAACGGGCGGGGATTGGGGCATGTGGTGCGCATAAAGGGGAAGGGGAAGCTCAAAAGCCAACTTGTTTTAAAAAGTATGAGGAAGAGAAACCCGCAGCGCTGGGATGCACCTTCATCGAAGAGACTAAGGGGACGCCCCCTGTTACTTTTACATCCCCTGGTGCTACACATCCCAGGGAAACCTGGAAAACGTAAAATCGCTGAAGGACGTCGGGGAAACAAGGGAAAACTGCACCCTTTTTTAAGAATATCAGGATGTTTTGTCAGATTCCCTTTAAAGGGGCAACTTGGTACTGTTCTCTAGTTCTCACTCAAGAAAACCCGTTAGAGTGCGCAATAAACCCCCTTCCCCCCTTCTCAAAAAGAACCATCAAGACTGAAAAAACAGGATATCGCGCAGGGGTGATTGACGTTGTAGTTCCCTTACTCCCACCCATTTTGAGTCAGGAAACCAGACGGAAAGAAGGTTCTGTTCGACTTTCGTCGACTAAATAAGGTGTTGAAAAATTTGACCGAACCCATTTCCCAAAGTTGACAGGATCTTCGCCCAGTTTGGGTAAGGCGAGTATTTCTCAAGCTTTATTAGCAAAGGGGTATTGGCAAAACCATGGAAACCCGCCCACGAAGCAAGACGCCTTTTCAAATCCTGAGGGGCCCAAATTTAGGGTTTTAAAGTTATCCCTTTGGGCTCACACGCAGGGGCATCTTCGCAGGGAAATGAGACCATCTTGAACCTTTGCAAAAGAAGATGCCACAATTTTATTGATGACTATTTTGGCCCCGAAGCTGGAGAGCACTGGAACGCTCAGGAGGGGTTTTTGAGCGTCTGCGGCAGGGACAGCGCAGCCCCCCCACGAAGTTCGGATAGGGGAGACTGAAATTTCCTTTCTAGGGCACGTCATGGGACAAGGGGTTTATGGCTCCTGAAAGCGCAAAGTTCAAAGGATGAAGAAGCCAAACCGCCCAAAGCCCAAAGGGAATTACGCTCGTTCCTTTCTCGAGGCTATTTCCGCAAATTCATTCCCATTTTTGCGGGTGGGAAAAACCCTTTACAACAAAAAGGGCCAAAGCCGGGAAAAGCGATCGGGGAGATGCGGGCTAGTTGCTTCGAGAAACCAAGGACGATTCCCAACAACCCCCCCGCATTTGGGGAACCCCGAGAAACATTCGAAACCCGAACAGACGCGTCCAGCACCGGTTGGGGGCAGTACTCTTTCAGATCAAGGAAAGGGTTTATTGTAACCCCCCCCCCTTCGCAATAAGAAACTGTGGGAGCGGGAAAAAAGTTACCACACTATCGAGCAAGAGTGTCTGCAGTGGTATGGCCACACGCCGATTCTACCCCTTTCTTTTACGGGGGAGAATTGTTCTCCAGACGGATCACCACCCCCTTTTCCTACTACATCGCATTCGGGCCCGTCAGCCGATGCCCTTAAAGGGATGGGCAGTTTAATTGCAGTCTTGCTTTTCTCTTTTTAGCATACCCGGACGCTGTAATGTTTAAGCTGACTACCTGAGTCGAATTCTTTAAATTCCATGGGGACGACCAGTTGTAAAAAGGAGGGACTGTTATAACCCCTTTTTTAAAAGGAGTGTAAAGTTTTGCGATAAAAGTAGCTGCTTGTTGCA
>JAMYXO010001292.1:0-7500 GCA_033310375.1 Conus canariensis
GTCAACAACTGTAAGAGCATACTTAAACTTTTTTCTTCTAACTTTGTCATGTGGAAGGTACAACAAGTCCATCTGGTGCGTGTCATTAGGAACTGAGTTAACAAATCGAGGTCTTATTATTCTTTTTGGGGCAGGCAGATATATTTGCCAGATCGCTTGTTTTGAAAGCCAGTCTTTTGCTTCTGATTCAGACACCCTAGCAGCTTTACTCAGTTTATCAATAGCAGCCCTTCCTTTCCAATACCCTCCAGGAGAATAATATATTTTGTACTTCGTATCGTCCATAAGAGACTGTTTTTATTACATTTTTAACTATGTTTTTTTAGATTGAATATGCAAGAAGAAAGATTGCTCCCATAGCGCCTATAATAAAGCCTATTTCTACCATTTTCTGATCCTCAGATGGTTCATAAAAGTCAGACAGTTCTGGCGGTGACGATGTTAGAAACTTCTTTCCTGTCACTAAGTAATATTCATTCATTGCGTCATCAACGTCTGTAAATGTGTGCTCTGCATGTCCCTGTTCTCTTAACTTTTTATTAATAAAGTCTAAGTGAGCAATTCTTCTTTTCTCGTAAGCGTCTCTTGCCTTAGCTAAATCTTCCATTGCCTTGTTATGGCGTTCTCTCTCTTCATCAGACCGCAATTTACTAAACATATAATTGCTGCCAGAGAAAGCCAATGCATTAACAATAGCTCCTCCCACCATCAGAACTAATCCGGACATCTTTTTATAAATGAATGAATCTTTTTTTATAAATCAATCTTTTTATAAATCAGTCTTTTTTATAAATCAATCTTTCTATGCATTGATGTTTTCTGGGATAATCCCCTGTGCAACAAGAAAGTCTTTTGAGGCAATCCCCGCCGTTATTACAGCTATAACCTTAACAACATCCTCAATGTCTAACCTTCCTAGATCAGCCAGCCTCATTTTAAACATGTTTTTTGCTAACATACTATATCCTATACTAAGACCGCCGATTACAGCAGAGTGGTAAATAGTATTGATGATCTTTGCAGTGCTCATGTTTTTTATTAACTAAAAAAATAATTAAAATAATCATAATATGAAAGACTGTCTATGTGCTTTTTAATCAGATAATCTTTTGTTGCCAGAGCTAAAAATAAGGTTACAACTAGTTTCGGCGAATCTTCTATCTTTCCCATGTTAGGTGGTTTTATTCTTAACAAACATTTTGCTAGGGTTGAATAAACTATAACAGCGACAATGGGCACTGCATAATTAACCAGCGTTAAACTCATGGTTTTATTTTTTTATTTATTTAATTTTTAGATTTAAAAATGACGGCCAAACACGGCGAATCTGATCTAATGATTTTAATAGAAAATTGTAATGAACTATTTGACGAAACGATGAAAGTGTTAAACATTGATTTTAGTAAATCTGGGTTTGAGAATGATGTAAACAATTTAATCAAAAATCATAGTGAACTATTTGACAAAGCAATCAAAGAGTTAAACATTGACTGTAGTGATTCAGAAAAAGCTAAAGTATTGGCAGGCGTTTTTGTAAGATTAGGGTGTCTTGAAGTATTGCAACGCCTGGGTGAAGAATAAAAACGCGTTTACTTACTTTTATTTTTTTTAATTTACGTAAATATTGTGAGTTAAAAAATGAGCCACACAAGTGAGTCCGAGTTTGAAATACTACCTTCCAACAGTACGTTGTTGGGCAGTAACAAATCATTAAGCAATATGTTCATTGAATTAGACATGGACATTATTAACCCCACAAACGTTCAGGAAAGTGTAACACATGCTATTTCTAAAATCCCGGGGTCTCTTCAAATTAACCCGCCAGCAAAAGTGTTGTTGGCCATTCTGATTGAATATATAACCCCCGATGATAGTAGTATGCAAGTCTGGGTTTCGACTAGGCAGAAAGAAGTAATCAGCTATTACGACTTTACACCTGGCTGGGCTGATTACATGCTTACACAGTTTAACTATGCAAGTGAAGAAGCGAAATTGCGCGGCTCTGGTTGGTCTGAAGGAACAGTCCTCGAAATCAAATTAAGACAAACCAAATACTCTCCTATAGTCGGCAATTCTTACATCCCTCTCCCCAGAGAGCTAGTTTTTAAACGAGCAGTCTTAAACATACATAATTCTGACAATATGTGTTTCATGTGGTGTATTTTGGCGCACTTACACCCAGTTAAAAAGAATGCAGAGAGAGTTTCTAATTATTGGCAGTATAAAGATAGCCTGAACTTTGATAACATAACCTTTCCAGTGAACGTAGAAAGCATCGACCAGTTTGAAGAGCAAAACAAACCAATAACCGTAAGTGTATACACATGGAATTCCGTAGACAATCTAGTTCCTCTAAGGATCTCTCCCAACGCCCCTACTTTAGGCGAATCACTTGAGAATCATGTAGACCTGATTCTGTTTGCAGACGGTTCCAAGAGCCATTATGTATTAATTAGAACAATGAGTAGACTTCTGACTTATACTACAAAGCACGAATCTAAACAAGAGCTTTGTAGAAGGTGTTTGGTCAGGATCCCCACTGTAGAGGCAGCTGCAAAACATAAGAAACACTGTAAAAGTTTTGTAGACTGTAAAACCGAACTTCTTACACCCAAACCAGGGTCTAAAGTTAGTTTTAAGAATGTACACAAACTGCAGATGAGTCCATACGTGGTCTATGCTGACTTTGAAGCGATCTTGGCACAGTACGATGGCCCTCAACAAGACCAAAAAACAACCCTATTGTCCCGTCATCAGATCTGTTCTTATGCATTTGTTGCTGTTAGGTCAGATGGCGGACACACAGAACCAGAGATTTACAGAGGTCCCAACGCGGCCGATCGATTTTTGGAGCAGATGAAACACCTTCGCAATCAATTCTCTAATCAGCTGAACCTTTCAGACATTAAGATGACCCCCGAAGACCAAAGGCGCTACGAATCAGCCACCTGCTGCTGGATATGCGGCTTAGAGCTAACTCCCAATAGTAAAGACGCGATGGCAGCGGAAGCAAACCCAACAGTGAGAGACCATGATCACATTACTGACAAATTCAGAGGGGCAGCACACAACAGTTGTAATCTTCAACTCAAGGTTAACCCCGAAAAATGGAAACTGCCAATCTTCTTTCATAACTTACGAGGCTACGATTCTCATTTCATCATGCAAGCAATAACTTCTGAATGTAAGAGGGTTAGCTGCATTGCACAATCATCAGAAAAGTACATGACCTTTACTGTAGACTGTTTATCCTTCTATGACTCTGCCCAGCATCTGATGGGGAGTTTAAGCAAACTAGCAGAATCTTTACACGTCTATCCAATCACTAAAAAATATTTCGACCCATCTTTAGTTCGTAAAGGCGTCTATCCTTATGAATACATGGACTCGTGGGACAGGTTTGATGAGCAAGCGCTGCCACACAAAGACGACTTTTACAGCCGGCTTAGAGGTGAAGGCATATCTGACGCCGACTATGAATACGCGCAGAAAGCCTGGACAGAATTACACTGCAAAACGATGGGCGATTATCACGATCAGTATTTATTGGCCGACGTGTGTTTATTAGCTGACGTCTTTCAGAATTACAGAGCCACTCGCATGAAACATTACGGTCTAGATTCATCACAGTACATCTCTGCCCCGGGCCTTTCTTGGGACGCATTCTTGAAGTCTACAAACATTCAGATCGACTTAATATCTGATCTGGATACACTTCAGATGATTGAGGATGGGCTGAGAGGAGGCATTAGCATGGCCTGTCATCCTTACCGCAGAGCCAACAATAAGTATTTAGACGATTATGATCCAACTAAACCATCCAACTATCTAATGTACTTAGGTGCCAACAATCTGTATGGGTGGGCCATGAGCCAGGCACTGCCATTAAGAAACTTTAAAATGATAAACGGGCCTCATGAGGTTGATCGGGTGGTAGGACTATTGTCGCAGCTTACGCCCGATAATCCAATAGGACTAGTCTTAGAAGTGGACTTAGATTATCCTAAAGAATTGTACGGTCCCCATAACGATTTTCCCTTAGCCGCAGAAAAATTAAAGATGAGTCCCGCCGAACCACCTAAACTCGTGCCTAACCTCTTTAACAAAACTAAATATGTCTGTCATTATCGGCTGTTACAGTTTTACTTAAGACACGGGTTAAAACTAAGAGCTGTTCACCGAATAATTACTTTCGATCAAGGGCCTTTCATGAGGCCATACATCATGAAGAACAACGACCTTAGAACTAAAGCTACTGATGCTTCAGAAAAAGACTTCTTTAAGTTGATGAACAACAGCTGTTTTGGCAAGACGATGGAGAACCCACACAAGCGTAAAGATGTAAGATTAGTTACAAAAGAAAAACAGGCGATTAAGCTGGTCTCTAAACCTAACTACCAAGACTTTAGAAGATTTAGCGACAGCCTGGTTGGAGTTATGATGAAGAAACAGAATGTGAAGTTGGACAAGCCGGTGTTTATCGGGTTTGCTATGCTAGAGTTGTCAAAGTTATTGATGCTAGAATTTCTATACGACTACTTTAAGCCGCTGTATCCAGAATCAAATGTCCTTTACACAGACACCGATAGTTTTATTCTGGACATCCCAACTGAAGACTTCTACAAAGACATGGAAATAGAAGTGGCAAAAGGAGCTGATGGGTGGTACGACACATGTGACTACCCAAAAGATTCGCCTTTACATTCAGTCGTGAACAAGAAAGTGATTGGAAAGATGAAGGATGAACTTAATGGGACGATTATACTAGAATATGTTGGCTTACGGGCAAAGATGTATAGTATTGCTACCCGGACTTCTGTGATAAAGAAAGCTAAGGGCATAGGTAAAGAAGTTGTAAAAAAATATATAAGTCACGACAACTACAAGCAGGCTCTCTTTGAACGCAAAGTATTTTATCACACAAACGTTAATCTGCGCTCTACTCTTCATCAAGTAAACACAACTGCTGTTAATAAGAAGTCGCTAGACCCCAACAATAGCAAGCGAACTTCTGTTAATCCCGAGCTTTCATACGCTATAGGCCCCCCGGAGAGCCAACTTGGCTGACTTAAATTAAGATCTTAACTAGTACTTAAATTAAGATCTTAACTAGTACTTAACTAGTACTTAACTTAAGATCTTAACTAGTACTTAACTTAAGATCTTAACTAGTACTTAACATGACTTGCACTTTACTTGTGCTTAACTTGCACTTTACTTACACTTTACTTGTTATAACTGACTTAACCAGTACTTAGCTTGTACTTAACCAGTACTTAGCTTGTACTTAACAACACATTAAAAAACTAATTTATTAAAAATGGGTGTACAGCAGGAGGTTGTACTTTTTTTGCAGAAGCTGGTTCTTTTACTGTTTTTGTGGGGGGTTGTGACTTTGTTGCTAAGTATGGCTTTAGGCGCTTGTATGCTAAAAGCCCCCCACCAACAACAATACTCCCCAGCACATAATAATACATCTTATAGTTTGATTGTGTTGTTGTTGGCGGTGGCGGCGGTGCTGGTGCTGATGCTGTATTACTATCTAATAATTTTTGTTTTGCTGCTTGGTTTGCTTTTTGCAGTCTGTTCCATTCAGCTAGTTTACGACCGGCCTCAACACGGCCAGCACTTTTAGCTTTAGTAACACTACTCACTTGTGGATTCACTTGTGGGGCACTCGCCTGTAAATTCACTTGTGAGGCACTCACCTGTAAATTCATTTGTGGGACATTCTGCTCCTGTGGAGTCTTCTTCTCCTGCTCGCTCATTTTTTTTAGTCTGATTAAAATTAATATGATTAAAATTAATATGATTGAAAGTAATTAATCCCATGATGAATGGACATAACAACGTCCCAAATCTATAATACATGTCACATGCAAGAGATTCTAGAGACTTGGTTAAAACCGGATCTTGTGTTAAGTCATATTTTAAATCTTCTTCTGAATCAATCGGCGCTATCTTGCCTACTAACTTAGCATATAAACTAATTATTGTCTGCCCCACTGATCTAACCATTTTTTATCCTAGCTGTGCTTCGTACCTAACGTAATACTTCTCAACGTCTGATGTAGACAATTGCTGAATCTGTTCAATACTTAGTTCAACGCCTAAATACTGCCTGGTTTTCCCACATGCAGCCAGCGAGTATAATCTTTCTTTATGGCAGAGGTCTGCAGCCTCCTCACACTTTAATAGCTCGTCGCAATCCATTTTTTAAACTCTTTTTAAAAACAATAAAAAAATAATTGTAAATTCGCTGTTATTTATTACTCATAGTCTTTTACTAATCTTAAAAACTGTTTAGGTTTAAAGGTAACAGTTACTCCTTCAGGGTCAGTAGAAGCGGTCAAATCAAGATCTTCAGGAGCTATTTGATCAATTAAAATGGTAAACAACTTTACAACTGGATTGGGCCAAGAATGCGGTAGTTTACTGATGGCGTTCCTTACGCTTTCTCGCATATCTACGCGCTCAAAAAGCTCCGTAATTACTTCTTCAAACTCTTCTCTATCATCCCCCCACCCCCTCTCCAACTCCCAAATTCTGAATATATCAATAAGCTCTGCAACTATTCTGGGCTTCATTTTTAACTCAGATTAAAAACACCAATTTAAAAATTAATTAAGTAAGCCGTTCCTATTGTTTTGCGCAAGAATGAGAAGAGTGTACTGTAAACCATTAGATTTTTATGCTATGGAGAGACTGTTAATATGCGGGCCTCTTTGTTTTTGCGCGAAGACCCCATTTTAAAATAGCGATTACGCCAATTTTTGGAGGTTTTGCATTTTAATTTTGATTGTAAGAAAGATGTTAATTTTGACAAAAAGTAGCATGAGATGGGCGAGATTTGTTTGTGAAAAAGGGGGGTTTCGGGCAAAATAAGATGTGGTGAGGCGGCTCCGACATAAATTTTATCTCTGAGACGTAAAAAGGAAAACCTTCAGGTGGCTTGTATGAGCAGACATACAGAATATCCCTGTCAGTTCCAAACAAGGATTTATCAAAGTTTAGAAAGAGAGGGGGTTAGTTATTGCCAAGGACATAGACAAACAAGGTACAGGACAAGACACAATGCATTTCGACCTCTTGGGTCTTCTTCAGGCAAAAACAAACAACATTTAGGACAGTAAAAACAAAGAACGAGAAACCACTTATCTTCTTTTATTCGCGCACGATCAAAATGGCTGCCTGATGGAAACGAGGCACTAACCCCCTCTCTTTCTAACCTTTACTGCCTTTTCCGCCCTCAGTCACTCTGTTTTGAAAATTAAGGATTCATCAATCAAGAAGACAGTTAAATTTGGAAAGAAAAGAATTACTTCTGTTGATCTGATGAAGGGGATGAATGCATATTTTACTAGACAAATCACACCTCCAGATCATATCCCTGGATTTGTAAATTCAATCACAGGCTTACAGAATGCTTTTAAGCAGCAAACATATCATCACTGCTTTCTTCAATATGTGTTTTCACTTAAGCAGACAAAGGCGAACTGA
>JAMYXO010001292.1:12500-31318 GCA_033310375.1 Conus canariensis
CGTCCATTCAACCAATAATCACCCTACGTCTATAGCCACCAGCGACACCGATCACACTGGTCAGGCCACGTAAATTGTCTTTTCTTTTACCTTTCCTTTTCCCTACCTAGGGAAATGCTTTATAACAAATAAGGGCGTACGCGACGGAACGTCACATGTCGCCATGTGAGGCTACATCACATGACAATGTTAGTGTGCCACTTTTGGCCTCAGCGATTTCATAGAAGAGTCTAAATACTAATGGTGCAAACCACATCACTGTAAAAGCGACTGAAAATGTGTTGATGGCTTTCAAGTTTATTCTGTGGGCAAAAAGGTACAGTGAAGGGTTGGTTGGATTGGGAGGAGAGAATGATACAGTTACACTGCACCACAGTGACAGGTAAACACTGCACCACAGTGACAGTGACAGTGTGTGCGCACAAGTGTGAATGCGTTGACATCTGTGTGTGTGTGTGTGTGTGTGTGTGTGTGTGTGTGTGTGTGTGTGTGTGTGTGTGTGTGTGCATGCCTACACACAAGTATGCGTCTGTATAGGTATATTTATGCGCGCATGTGTGTATATGTGTGTGTGTGCGTGTGTGTGAGTGAGTACGTGTACGTGTGTGTGTGTGTGTGTGTGTGTGTGTGTGTGTGTGTGTGTGTGTGTGTGTCTGTCTGTCTGTCTGTCTGGCTGTCTATCTGTGCCTACATAGAAGCATGCGTGTGTATAGGTGTGTTTATGTGCGCATGTGTGTGTGTGTTGTGTGTGTGTGTGTGTGTGTGTGTGTGTGTGTGTGTGTGTGTGTGTGTGTGTGTGTGTGTGTATGTGTGTGTGTGCATGTACGTATATGCATGCTCGTATCCGTATGCATACAGACGCGTGTACACACCATGTACTTTTCTACATGCATTTTTTATGTCAAAGCGTGCGCATGCAGCCATACAGGAAGTTTGTCCGTGGACCTACCTGCACAGAAATAATTCAGAGGAACGTTACTGTGAAAGAACAAAGTATCCAGCAAGATCGAACATAAATATAGCAAATTTGAACATAGCTATACAGGTTTCTGAATGAAAAATAACTAGCTGGTGATGCCCTCATTCAGCCTCGTTGAGAATGTTTTCGACAAAGATTGTTTCATTTCCGGTTGTATTAACACCCGAAAGCACTCTTCTGCTGTCGTTGTCAATATATCAGGTAATGATGTAAGACTGTGTCTAAATACTGTGGTAGGTCAGTGTTGTGTGACTATTTCCAAACGCTGTGGCTGGTCAGTGTGGTGTGACTGTTTCCAAATACTGTGCTAGGTCAGTGTTGTATGACTGTTTCCCAATACTGTGGTAACCAAGTGTTGTGTGACTGTTTCCAAATACTGTGGTAGGTCAGTGTTGTATGACTGTTTCCAAATACTGTGGTAGGTCAGTGTTATGTGACTGTTTCCAAATAATGTAGTAGGTCAGTGTTGTGTGACAATTTCCAAATACTGTGGTAGGTCAGTGTTAATCTGTTTATGACAGTGGGTCCTGGGACTTCAGGAGTATCGCTGCCTTGTGAAGGAACTGTCAGTCAGTGACACACCGCCCGCATGTTTTCAGGACCTGCATGAGCAACGTCCTCTCACCTCAGTGTGAAGCAGTGGAAGAAGCTACAGGAGCTCCTCGTCATTTCTGAATATCATCATACAGTCCTCTGATGATCTGTCAGACCGACAAAAGAAGACACTGCATGGATAAAGAAAATCGCCACACTTGATGCGTGAACAGGTCAGGGCGCATCCCATCGGCAGAAAGAGACAGATAAAGCAAGAGGTTCATGCTAGACATGAGCATCGTTTGAACAACCCAATAGTGCTTGAGTGCTTGAGGCCTTGTACCCGTAGGTCTCTCTTATCATCTTTGATTGAGTATGCTGCATTGTACGGGTCATTCACACAAATGATCCTTTCAGCATCAGAATGGCGGGCAAGGATAATGGATGCCACCTTGTGTGCGTAGTCTGACCACAAGTATGGTGCGCCGTCTTGGGTCTGTCGATCCTCTGCTGTTGGAGTTGCCATCCTCCAGACCATGACCATGTCAATGACAGCAACATAAGATTCTTGCAGTTCTACAGGCTGCAGACAGAGCCTCTGGATTAGCTTGCTTTTCTGTGTTTTTCTGTACGTGCCTTTGGAGTTGAACAAGGTCACCCACTCCTCTACAACACGATGTTCAAACAACTCTGAGAGATCCACGAGTTGACTGATGTCAACCAAGTCAATAACAGCCTTAAGTGCACTCCGATCCATCTCAGCTGCTCTTGATTTGAGTTCTTCTCCCGGTTTCTCCGTGCCTGGCATCTTTGCAAAAGTCAACCGTCTACTCAGAGGGACGGGCGCGTGATGGGAGATATTCTTGTTGAACACTCTGTTTTGTAAGAAGTTTGTCAACTTCTCTTCTCCTGCATCATGGGCTGAGTTGAAATCTGCAACGAGTTCATCAGAAGCAGGCATGGCTGACTGAAGAGTGCAGAGGGTGGGAGAGGTTGGATCAAACGGAAAGGAGTCAAACTCATACATGCAGGCGACCAGATCCTGCACACACTGCTCATCTTCTCGCATGCGTTTTGGGCTGCATTCCACGTGCATTCTACCGGCAGGTTTTCGATTGGCTGCTACGTTAAAAGCCGCCCGAACCCTGGCCACATTGTTCACATTTCTTGAGTGTACCAGTACCTGCTTCTCATTTTGGAGGATGGAGAGCCAACCAGACTTCATTTTGCTGCCCTTGTTCATGGTGCATTCAATCTACATGCCCCAGGCCATGTTGGAGTAGGGGTTGCCTGTGATGGATTGAGCAAAGTCAGTGTGAAAGGAATTCGACTTGTTCAGCAGGAAGAGCTGTCAACATTGCCCCAAAATGAGACAGCCACCTTCCATACCTGTTTTGTCATATGCTACCATCCATGGCAGCATGGCACGTATAGAGCTGACGAATTCGTCCCAGTTGCATTCGTGGACTGCGTTGACATGCTGCATGAGTACGTCCATCATGGTCAGGAAGTCCTGCCAGTAGTGTGCCATGTCACTAGTCTCTACATGGGTAAACAGGTTGATGATGAGGCGCTCTAGGTCAGTATCCATTTCAAGAGCCGCATGAACAGCAGCGCGAGACTCTCTGGATAGGCTTGTATCTCTCAGTACCTTGAACTTCTCCCTCATCTCACCACCCAAGCTGGGCGTGATCCTCCCCTGCACCAGATGACTCATGAGCGCCTCATAAATCAGCCTCAAGCAACGCAGTCCCCTCTTGTAGTGTTTTCCTTTGAGAGCTTGATCTACCGAGCCCTCTGCAATGACTCCACCTGCCACGAGAAGTTCTCCAAGCTCGCTCCCTTCGTAGCGCTTGTAGATCGCACTCATCATTACACATTGTGTGTGGAAGGGGCCAAGAAAAGGCACAATGTCATGGCACTTATTTGGGTTCTCAGCTTTGAGAAGGGTGATGAGGACGTACACAGGAAGATCTCCTGCTAAGAAGGCGAATGGCATGCGCTTTTGGTAATAATTGTAGACAGCTTGTCCATGATGTCATTCACAACTGACTTGTTGGGTGGTTGGTTGTAAGACATGTGAAAAAAAGCCTTACTCTTGCCCTGATCCATTTTCAAGCCAGCGTAAAACCCATTGAAAGCAGGGATAGTCTGTTCGGCTGCAACAGGGCGATCACCATTCGCATCTGTGCGAGCAAGGGCATGGATGACACTCCGTTTGCGCTGAGGCTCTGTACTGGATGAGAACACAATGGGTGTAGTACGGATAGGAGGCTCGCCACGCTAGATGGTCTTATACAGGGTAACTGCTTGCATCTCAGACGCCTTCTCAGTCAATGCCTGTAACACAGTCTTGGCGTCCTTGATGTGTGCGTCTCCTCAATGTCTGCCTCATGTGCCTGTGCAAGACGTTCTTCGCCTGCAGAAACATCCATTGTTTCCTCCTGTCAAGGTGTCATTGGGAAAGTCTCATTGTCAATTATGCTGATGCTTGGTTCTCCCTCAGCAATTTCGAGAGGACAGACAGAGCACCGCTGGGTGGTGAGATAGAGGAGAAGTTAAGGTACTGATTCCCATGCCCATCTTGTAGTAAGAGTCCACAAGCTCCTTGCTGCGAGTGATACCGTGGAGGGTGACAGTGGCATTGATAGATGTCGTAGTGGGTCGATTGGTGGTGTATTGTGTGATAAGTGAGGCAAGAGATAGTGTGTTTGGAGACAAAGCTAGCCCCCTCTTCCCCCAAATTTGAGAGCAGCTTCACCAAGAGAGGAGAAAGCTCTTCCTCCTCCTCGAGCTCCTCGACCCTTGGCGGCCATGAGATGAGCTTGATTGGCTTGATGTCATCCTTGAGTCGCTCGGCAACGTTGCGCGCCAGTTGCTCACTGCTGACACCGATGGAGGAGAGCGCCTCCAGAAGTGTCATAGACTAGGTCGCTCTGATTCCTTTGAGGGCGGGATTGGAAGCCGATCTTGCCCTTAAGAATATCCTTTATGAACATGACTTGACCCCGGATGTTGGAAAGCCGTATCGAGAAACGATCGAGCAGTAGTCTTAAAGGAGGCTCTGTAGCGACCTCAGCTCATGCTCCTGAAATATCACTGTCCTAACATAATCAAAGAACATAGTCTGAACCTCACAACGGCTAACGTTGTGCATGCATGGGATTTTGTCATCTTCACTCATTTTTTGGAAACCGCGCTCATATTTCAACCAGCATTTGTGGTGATATCTGATCTTAAGCGCAAATGGGTCGTCACCAGCTGTGTCAATCAAACAGTTGATTCTGTCTCGCATGCTCTGATCTTCTAGGACAACTGTGTGTCTCTTGAAAGCTGCCCATGCATCATCATACGACAACAGAGACAGCTTCGTACCTGGATTCCTGTATGACTCTGGTTTACAACACCAGACACATTTTGTCTTATCGTGTACAGGGCCTTCAAGACTTGACCGAAGCCGCTTGGCAAGAGGAGCGGCATCCGAGGAGGAAACTTCAGACGTTGATGAAGACTGAGGTTCATCAATGGATCGTTTTTTCTGTCGTATGTTAGTTAGCCTGTTCGAGTTTCTTGGCATCCCATAATGTCAATGAACACGAATTATGAACATAATATCCGTCGGGACCATTATCCCAGTCAACTGTTGTGTAGACGTGTCCAAACTTGTCAAGGCCTCTCCAGCTGAGCTTTTTTCTTGAAGTTTTCCCACGTATCAACTGATGTGATGACATCTGTTGCTTCATTGCAGGGTTTGCCACCCTGGAGGACGCACGGAACAGGAGCTGTGGACATTTTCATTAGCTCTTTTCTCGTACGCTTCTTTTATCCCTGTGAACACAGAAGTAGGTATCAAATGGGTGTGAAAAAATCTTAATGAGAACAATTCATTCACTAGGTACTCATTTAATTGATGGCTGTAGATTCTGATAAATAATATGTTAATTTATGATCACTGGTGCTCTTGTCCAAATCTTATGTTTTTGTTCAACCTGATGGCAGCCATCTTGGATTTTTGGGTCAGGATGATGTCTTAACGTAAAATTAATATCAGAATCAGAATCCTCAAGGTCAATTTACCTGAAAAAGTGTCTTTGTTAATAATTCTAGGTGCTTTGGTTCAAAAGTTATTTTTTCAATATGGCCGTGGCGGCCATTTTGAGAAAGAGCCTCTAGAAAAAAAAAAACCCTGGGGCAAGGGACATGGGGGCTAAATTTTGTCTAAAATGTCCATAGAAGTCAAATCAGTCGTCAAACCTTACTAGCCAGAAAGTGGCTTAAATTCTGGGCCCTACTATGTCTCTTGTTGGACTGGGATAGAAGAAAGATGGAGGTTTTGTGTATTGTGTTGACCACAAAATATTGAATGAAATGACGGCTGAGGATGCATACCCACTTTCACGTGCTGCTGAGCACTTAGATGTCCTTATAAGGCGCAGCTGGACCGTCAGAACCGTGGACCGTGGAATGGGTTTCTGGCAAGTCCGTTTCGGTAGAATAGAAACCAGCAACGTACTGGTTTCATCACCGGAATGGGATGGCTTCATGTCACTGTAAGACGGTTTAGACTCATGAATGCTCCTTCCACTTTTCAAACATTATGGGAAGATGTGTGGGAGGTTTCCCATAGGAAAGGTTTTGCTGTTTTTTCATGGGTTACATTCTCCTTTCATCTTTACATTTTGATGGCAATGTTCAGGATCTAAACAATATAGAGAAGCAGTTTGCATATACTAACCTGAAGCTGAAGCAGTCCAAATGCACCCTCTTTCTTAGAGAGGTAAGGTCCTGGTACACTTAATCTCTAAGGAGGGTGATAAGGCAAAATCCTGGAAAGACTAAGGCCATGAAATAAGTGGCCATAGCCCAAGACGGCACAGCAGGCAAGAAGCTTTATGGGTGATTTACGCACTATAAACTGACACAGGAAGTGGGTTCCAGGGATCTTCCTGTAACACACTCTGAAGAAACCACTAACCTCCACACCAGTGCTGTCCTCTTCCAGTCCACTCCATTCATTCTGGGCAGTGAATCAAAGCACATCAGCAGAGCCTCAGAGATCTTCCTGACCTAATTCAAATCATGGACGTTAAATGACAAGTCAGCATTTTCCTTGAGCGCGACCAAACAAAGGAATTAACTACACGTTGTTTGCAATGCTTACAGTGCATGATGATAAGAAACAAGCGCTGTGTGCTGAAGTGTGACCAATGTCAGGATAGTTTTGGGTTAACCAACGGCCGCCACTTGCACCTTTGGAATCAGCTACAACAAACAGTACTTTTAAATTTCACTTTTAGACTCCTCTCATTCCAAGCACATGACACAACGTAGAAACAGAAACAAAACTACATGGCAGAGACAATCAAACTGATGTAACAAAAGAAAACAACTTCCTGGCCTAGTTCCCCGTAAACCCAAGAACAAAGAGGGATGAAAGAATTTCAAGAAAACAACATTCTGATAAATTTGAATGTCTTGAGAAAGGAACTCAGGAGTGAAGATGGCGAGGACAAAAGAAACTGAACAGACCACAGTTGGCCTGCAATGTTTACCGTACACTGTGCTCTAGTTGTTGAATGAGAAAGGATAGAAAAGCTACACGAACACAGACACACGCCTCTCCAACACTCGCACTAGGTATGTACATCGTGGTACTTCTAGTTCTAGAGGAAGGGGCGCACAGACGCACTTCAGGGAGCTCCAGTTCTAGGATCGTCAGATTTCCAGACCCCCATTCTGTCCTAATCACCTCAGTAATGTACTTGCATATTGTTATACCCCATCCAGCAGCACCATATCCTCGGGGTCCAAGCTGGTCAGTTTAAAAATGACAGTTGCCATATTAAATATCGCACAGATTGCAAATGTGTTTTAATATGGAACTGTTGTGGGATAGATATGAGACGGAGAGGATAATCTCCCACAAACAAACTCTAACCCATGTGCCAAAAGAATCACATTGGAAGAGGATAGACAGAAACATCTCCTCTGTAGCACTTTAAACTCAGTTAATCACTCTGTTTAACGTTGAAATGATCATTTTCAGCGCTGGAGAAGAGGATGGGAAATTTAAGAAAAGGGTGAGTGAGGACAATGGCAGCATGGCTATTGACACGTTACCTGTGTCCACGGAAGAGCCACATTTGCTTTCTGTGACGTGGTAGCCCTTTTCCCCAATGTGGACAACAACATGGGTATTCCCGCTGTTAAAGAAGCTCTAAGAGAGAATCCCTCACCTCTGCAGGTACCTGAAAGTTGCATTGTTGAGGGTTTAAAAATTGCCCTCGATAACAATTGCTCAGCCTACACAGATGGAGAGGGAAAGGCTGTCTTCGCCAAGCCAAACCATGGCACTGCAATGGGACCCTGCCATGCTTATGACTTTGTTGATGTCTTAATGGACACCTTAGACAATAACCTCATGCAGGATTGCTCAGTCCCTTTGCTTTCCTCTCTGGATGAACCTGAACGGCGCAAAGAGCTTAAATGCCTAGATTGGAGCAGGTATCGAGATGATGCTATCACTATTCTTCCCAACAGTGAGGACCGTGAATCATTCTGCAAACACCTGGATGAACTGAATCCGCCAAATATTAAGTGGACCGTAAAATTTGACAGACAGGTAGAATATCTGGATATGAAACTTTCAATAGTTGATGGTGTCATAAAGACAGATGTCTTTTCCAACTTGCCATAGTTACCTTCCAAAGAACAGTTGTCACCCTCCTTCAGTGTTCAAGGGTCTTCTAACAGGTGTTGGCGCCAGGCTGAGAATGATATGCAGCGAATGTTATGACAGACTGCAAGACAGACTCAGAGAGTTGCCAAGTATTTTACAATCACTGGTTGGAAATTTGAGGCAGCATTTGAACAACTCAAAAGGGGAGCTAACAGAGACCGAGGTGTTCTCATCAGGCAAGAGAGACAACCCAAACCCAAGAAATTGGCTTGGGTCACTCAGTATGACCCAAGGTTACCATCTAAAAGACAAATTATTGAAAAAATTTACACATCCTGTATTCCAATCCAAAGAACAGGACAATTTTCCCTGAAGAAATGCTCATTGGTGCTGATAGGAGAAGACGCAACTTGGCAGGAATGTACAAACCTACAGTACCACGTTGCCATCGATCCTCTCCATGGACCCATGAATAGACCTGGATTTTTTGTATGCTGTGCCCGCCGATGTGACCTTTGTGCACATTCCAGTGACCTGATGGGGCTAAGAAGCCCATGGAATGGGCGCTACTGGCCCATCAGACAGCACCTCACCTGTTCGACAAAAAATACCATCTACGTCATCAGATGGGAACCACCCAGACTCATGGTATGTTGGGTCCACCAAGGACCTCAAAAGAAGGTGGGCCAATCATAAATCAGACTGCAACAAGAAAATGGCCCAGCGATGTGGGGTTGCCAGACACCTCGCCCAGATTGAGCACCCTGGAGATAAGGCTCTGCCCTTTCTTTCCATCCACCCCGTCGGACAAGTTGCATCTGAAGACAAACTCCTAGACAGGAAGACTTACTGGCAGGCCAATTTGGGGACTGTCTTTAAGGGTCTCAACTCCCGTACAGAACTCATTAGCATGCACAGAATGAAAAACAGGGTTCTGTATTAGAATGGTACAGTGAAAGGTGGACTCTACAGAGTGCAGTGGAAGGTGGAGTATTCAGGGTGCAGTGGAAGGTGGACTCTTCGGGGTGCAGTGAAAAGGTAGGACTCTGCAGTATGCAGTGAAGGGGGACTCTACAATGTGCAGTGGAAGGTGGACTCTGCAGGGTGTAGTGAATGGTGGACTGTGCCGGGTGCAGTGTAGTGTGGACTCTGCAGGTGCAGTGGAGGTGGACTCTACAGGGTGTAGTGGAGGGTGGACTCTACAGGGTGCAGTGGAGGGTGGGCTCTGCAGTGTGTGGTGGAGGGTGGACTCTGCAGGGTGCAGTGGAGGGTGTACTCTACAGGGTGCAGTGGAAGGTGGACTCTGACAGGGTGCGGTGGAGGGTGGGCTCTGCAGGGTGCGGTGGAGGGTGGACTCTGCAGGGTACAGTGGAGGGTGGACTCTACAGGGTGCAGTGGAGGGTGGACTCTACAGGTTGCAGTGGAGGGTGGGCTCTGCAGTGTGCGGTGGAGGGTGGACTCTGCAGGGTGCAGTGAGGGGTGGATTCTTTGGTGTGCAGTGGAGTGTGAACTCTGCAGGGTGCAGTGTGGAGGGTGGACTCTGCAGTGTGCGGTGGAGGGTGGACTCTGCTGGGTGGGGTCGGGGGTGCACTCTGCAGTGTGCCGTGAGGGTTGGACTCTGTAGGGTGTGGTGGAGGGTGGGACTTTACAGGGTGCAGCGAAGAGTGGACTCTGCAGGGTGTAGTGAGGGGTGGGCGCTGCAGGGTGCAGTTGGGGGTGGCACAGTACAGGGTACAGTGAGGGATGGACTCTGCAGGGTGTAGTGAAGGGTAGACTCTGCAGGGTGTGGTTAGTGGTGGACTTTACAGAGTGCAGTGGGGGGTGTGGCTCTGCAGGACGCAGTGTGGGATGGACTCTGCAGGGTGCGGTGAAGGGTGGACTCTGCAAGATGTAGTGAGGAATGGGACTCTACAGGGTGTGGTGAAAGGTGAAATTACAGTAAAAAAACAAACAAACTGTGACGTCGTTTTTAAATTGATGTAGTATACTATGACGTCAATAGTATTGATGTCACTGATGCTAAGGAGATGTGAATGCCATCGGTTCCCGAAGAAGCCTTTTGGCGAAAGCTTGGAATAAAAAAAATGAACTCCGTGGGCGGTGTTGACTTATTGTTCATGACTATATCTATATCTATATCTATCTATCTATCTATATATATATATATATATATATATTATACACATATATATATATATATATATATGTGTGTGTGTGTGTGTGTGTATAATATATATATATAGAGAGAGAGAGAAAGAGAGAGAGAGAGAGACGGACAGACAGACAGACAGACAGACAGAGAGAGAGAGAGAGAGAGAGAGAGAGAGAGAGAGAGAGAGAGAGAGGATACAACTGAAATACATTATGTCATATCTTTGCTGTATGTTTGGCCCATCGTACAAGGTTCTGTTTCCGCAGTGACACTTTTTGATATGTACTCCAAGATGTGCCAGCTGCATGCTCTACAACAGTGTGTTCTGGTATAAAGCTTAAATTCCCAGTTTACGTGTCTTTGTAATGTAGACATAAATGCAACTAATCACTATGTAATTGCAGACAGCCATGTTGCCGCGATGTTGATCGAACACAGCCCAGAAAGAACACGGTGTGGTCAGCTGACGATAGTCCGTTAAAGATTGAAGAAAAACCGCTTGCATGATTTTGTTTCATACCTCCTTTCGAACATCTTCACCATTGTGTACCTAAAGTTGTAGTGGACAGAAAACGGTGCAACACTGGACCTTGTTGCAGCCATGTTGAACACTTCTCGGCAGTGGTTAAGTGGCGTGGCCTCTCAGAATGTCTCTACGATGCCGGGTAACTTGAACACTGACGTCCAGAATGGGGGGGTTTTTTTTAAAAAAAAATTTCCCTTTTTTTTTTTTTCCCCCCCCTTTTTTTTTTTGGGGGGCCAAAAAAAAAAAAAAAAAATTTTTTTTTTTAAAAAAAAAAGGGGGGAAAAAGGGGGGGGGGTTTTTTTTTTTTTTTTCTTTCCCTTTTTGGGGGGGGCCCCCCGGGGGGGGGGCCCCCCCTTTTTTTTTCCCCCCCCCCCTTTTTCCCCAAAAATTTTTTTTTTTAAATTTTTTTTTTTTAATTTTTTTAAAAAAGGGTTTTTTTTGGGGTTTTTTTGGGGGTTTTTTTTTTTTTTTTAAATTTTTTTCCCCCCCCTTTTTTGGGGGGGGTTGGGGGGCCCCCTTTTTTGGGGGGTTTGGGGCCCCTTTTTGGGGAAAAGGGGTTACCCTTTTTAAACCCCTTTTCCAAAAAAATTTTTTGGGAAAAAAAAAAACCAAAAAAAAAATTTAACCCCCCCCCTTTTTTTTTTTTCCCCCCCAAAAAAAAAAAAGGGGAAATTTTTTTCCCTTCCCAAACCCCCTTTTTTTCCCCCCAAAAAAACCCTTTAAAAAAAAACTAACCCCTTTTTGGGCCCCAAAACCAAAAAAAACCAAAAAAAAATTAAAAAAAAAAAACCCAAAAAAAAAAATACCCAAAAAAAAAAAAACCCCCTTTTCCATTTGGTTTAAAAAAATTTTTTCCCCCCAAAAAATACAATGGGTTTTTTTGTTTTTTTTTTGGGGGGTTTTGGGGGCCCCCCTTTTTTGGGTTTTTTTTTGGGGGGTTTTTAAAAAAAAAAAAAAAAAAACCCAAAACTTTTTTTCCCCCCCAAAAAAAAAAAAAAATTTTTTCCCCAAATTTTTTTTTTTTGGGGGGGGGGGTTTTTTTGGTTTGGGGGGGCCCCCCCTTTTTTTTTTTTTTTTTGTTTTGTTTAAAAGGGGGTTTTGGTTTTGGGGGGGGAAAAAGGGGGATTTTTGGGGTTTTTGTTTTTTTGGGGGTTTGGAAAAAAATTTTCCAAAAATTTTTGGTTCATTTTAAAAAAAAAAAAATGTTCCTTTGGGGGCCCCCCTTTTAAAAAAAAGGGGGGCCCCATGGGTTTTTTTTTGGGGGGAAAAAAAATTTTTTTTGGGGGGGGTTTTTTTTTTTTTTAAATTTTTTTTTTTTTTAAAAAAAAAAGGCGGGGAAACCCGTGGTTTTTTTTTGGGGGGGGGGGGGTTTTTTTTAAAATTCCCCTTTTGGGGGGGTTTTTTTAAGGGGGCCCCCCAAAGGGGTTTTTTTTTTTTTTTTTTTTTTTGGGGGTTTTAAAAAAAAATTTTTTTTTTTGGGGGGTTTTTAAAAAAAAACCCCCCCCCCGGTTTTTTTTGGGGGGAATTCCCTTTTTCCCCCGGGGGTTTTGGGGCTTTCCTTTTTTTTAAAAAAATTTTTTTTTTGGGGGGGAAAAGGGGGGGGGTTTGGCCTTTTCCCCCCCCCCTTTTAAACCTTTTTTTTTTGGGGGGGGCCCGGGGGGTTTTTTCCCCCCCCCGGGAAAAAAAATTTTTTTTTTTCCCGGTTCCCCAAAAAAGGGGGTTTGGGGGGGCCCCCCGGGGGCCCTTTTTTTTTTCCCTTTTTTTCCCCCTTTAATTGGGGTTTGGAAATTAAATTTTTTGTTTTAAAAAAAGGGGGGTGGGGCCCCCAAAAAAAAACCCCTTTTTTTTTTTTTAAAATTTTGGGGGGGCCCCCCCTTTTAAAAGGGTTTTTTCCCCCCTTTTTTCCCCCCCTTTTTTTAAAACCCAAGGTTTTTTTTTTTTCAAAAAAATTTTTTTAAATTGGGGGGCCCCGGGAAAAAAAAGGGGAAAAAAAAATTTAAAAAAAATTTAAAAATTTTTTCCCCCTTTTTAAAAAAGGGGGGCCCCTTGCCCCCGGGGGGAAAATTTTTTTTTAAATTTTTTTGGGGGAAAAAAAGCAATCCCTGAAAAAAAACCCCGATTTTTTAAAAAATTTAAAAATTTTTTTTGGGGGTTAAAAACCCCCCCCGGGGGAAAAATTTTTCCTTTCCCCCCAAAAAGGGGGAAAAAAATTTTTTTTTTTTTGGGGGGGGGCCCCCCCTTTTTGGGGGGGTTTTAAAAAAATTAAATTTTTTTTTGGGAAACCAAAAAAATTTTTTTAAAAAAAAGGGGGCCCCCCAATTTAAAGGGGGATTCCCGGGGGGAAAAAAAAATTTTTTGGGGAAAAAAAGGGTTTTCCCCCAAAATTTTTTTTTAAAGGGGAAAAACCTTTTTTTAAAAAAAAAAAGGGAAAAAAAAAAAGGGGGAAAAAACAGGTTTTTTAAAAAAAGGGAAAATTGGGGGTTTAAAAAAAAAATTTTTTTTTTTTGGGGAAAAATTTTTTTTTTAAAAATTTGGGGAAAAGGGAAAAGGGGGAGGGGGGGGAAAAAAATGCCGGGGGAAAAAAATTTTTTCCCCCCGGTTTTAAAAAAAATTTTTTTTTTTAAAAAAAAAATTTTTGGGGGTTTTAAAAAAAGGGGGGGGGTTTTTGGGGTTTTTTTGGGGGGGGTTTGGGGTTGAAAACCCCCCAGGGGGGGGGCCCAAACCGGGGGAACCCCGGGGGTTTTTTTCCCCCCTTTTTTTTTTTTTTTTTTCAGGCCCCCCCCGGGGGAAAAAATTTTTTTTTTTTTTTTTTTGGGGGGTTTCCCTTTTTCCCCCCCGGGTTTTTTCCCCCGGAAAACCGGGAAAAATTTTTTAAAGGGGGTTTTTAAAAAAAAATTTTTTTTTTTGGTTTTTTTTTTTTTGGGGGTTTTTTTTTCCCCCCCCCCCCCCCCCCCCCTTTTTTTTCCCCTTTTTCCCCCAAAAAAAAATTTTTTTTTTTTTTTTTTTTTTAAAAAAAAATTTTTTGTGGTTTTTTGGGGGGGGGGGAAAATTTTTTTGGGGGGGTGTGGGTTTTTCCCCCCCTTCCCAAATTTTTTTTTTCCCCCCCCCCCCCTTTTTTTAAAAAAAAGGGAAAAATTTTTTAAATTTTTAAAAAAAGGGGGCCTTTTCCCCTTTAAATTTTGAAAAAAACAAAAAGGGGGGAAAAAAAAAACCCCCCCCAAAAGGAAAATTTTTTGGTGGGGAATATAAACCCCCCGGGGGTTTTTTAACAACCCCAAAAACCTTAAAAATTTGTTTAAGGGTTTTTTGGGGGGGCCCCCCAAAAAACCGGGAAAAAAAGGGAAAATTTTAAAAAAGGAAAACCCAAAAAGGGTTTTTTGGGGGGGACCTTAAAAATTTTTTTTTTTTTTTTTTTCCCTTTTTTTTTTTTTTGGGGGCCCCCGGGCCCCCCAAAAAACCCCGGGGGGCAAAAAAAATTTTTTTTTGGAAAAAAAAAATTTTTTTTTTTTTTTTTAAAAAAATTTTTTTTTTTTTTTTTTTTTTTTAAATTTTGGGGAAAAATTTTTTTAAATTTTTAAAAAAAAATTTTTTTTAAAAAAAAAGGGTTTTTTTTAAAAATTTTTTTTGGGGGTTTTTTTTTTTTTTTCCCCGGGGGTTTTTGGGGGGTTTTTTAATTTTGGGGGGTTTTACCAAAGGGTTTTGGGGAAACCCTTTTTTTTCCCCGGGGTTTTTTGGGGGGGTTTTTTTTTTTCCCCCAAAGGGGGGAAAAAGGGGTTTTTTTTAAATTAAAAAATACATCCCCAATTTAAAAGGGGGTTTTTTTTAAAGGGGAAAAAACCCTTTTTTTAAAAATTTTTTGGGAAAAAAAAAGGGTTTTTAAAAAAAGGGGGGAAAGGCCCCCAAAAATTTTTTTTTGCGTCTTTGTTGTGGTGTGTGTGTGTGTGTTGTTGTGTGTGTGTGTGTGTGTGTTTTGGTGCGTGCTGCGTGCGTGCGTCCGGGCGTTCGGGGTGCGTGCGGCGTGCTGTTTGCTGCTGCGTGAGCGAGATTTTATTTTCGTAGTGGAATAGTTTCGCGGGGAGGGGGTCGAAAGGAAGCGATCTGGGGTCTTCTTCTTTTTTTTTTTTCCTATTTCCTGACTTGCTTTGTGGGGGAGTTGGTTTTGTTTTCACGTCTTTCCAAGGTTCTCTATCTTTGTTTGGTTTTAGCCAGCCTTCATTTTTTTAAATTTTTCTTTTTTTCCCATTAGATTTTATCCATCGCTTGTAGAAGTTTGGATTTGTGAGGGACGTGTCTTCAGCTTTGGATGTTTTGCTCCTTACTTGCCACTACAGGCTGGATACATAAAATGTCTGAATGTGACTAGTTTTCGGTATATCTAGTTTATAGACTGTCGTTTTTTTTTTTTATCTAATCCCTACTGTGTCTGGGTTACACTAACATGTGGCAAAGTGAGGTCCTGGCACTGAGCATCAAGAACATGCACTGTTTAGTTATTAGGATGGGAGTTTTTGGCACTGTGTTTGATATCTGCCCTTGACTTTACCCATGTTTTTATGTTCATGCGTGTGCTGCAGTCGTTCATTAGGGGTTTTCAATATGGTACTAGTTTGTCTGTGAATCTTTATGACTCGAATGAATTGGAAAACTTTTCCTCTCAGACACATGGATATTCTGTTTGCTACTCCGTACTCACAGTCTTGTGGCTTTTCGGTTCTAAGAAGGGTGCCACCAATGGATTCGTCATTCTCTTCCCTTTTTTGTGAAACCCGGAACACCTCTCGGGTTTGGAACTAAGAGTAGACGGGAGAAAAGCAAAGATGGAAGCCAACGCAGAACGCTCTGAAAAAGTTTTCCAGTATCACCTGGCTTTCTGAAGATGGCTGTCAGACTTTTCCTGGAGTTAGTAGACTAGCTTTGTGTCAGTAAAAAGTAACTCTAGGCAAACCAGATAGCAGAAAAATCTTCAACGAGCGCTCCCTCATGCGAATGTTTTGGGGGCTGTATCCAGGTCTTTAATCCTAGATGCCTTTCTACTATCACCATTCTGTTTTTTGACTGGATTCGAGCTTGCATGGTCTGGTCGGGTTGTCCCATGGTGAAGTCACCTTGCAGTGGCCATCTGAAACCATCTAGGTATCAGACGTCTGTTGTCAGGTGCGGAAATTTAGTCCTTGTGGAGTTTCTTTCCTAGCATGACCAGCTCCAGCTGATACTCTTTTCAGCTGCCCCTGGCATTGCGTTGATGGTCATGGTCCCCTTCATCTCAGAAACTGAGGACTCTTTCAGGAAAGCATAGGCACATGAGCCTTTTATGCCCAACTGCAAGGACTCTGTATTGGAAGCCAGATTCCTTCGATCTGCTGGCTTAAGTACTTCTGTATTAGCAAACACTTGGCAATGTTTGAAGATCATTCCCTGATTACGATATCTTACATCTAGTGACAAATGCGACGAAGTGAGAAGTTGTAGCAAGATGGGATAGGATGAGGCAGACCGATTGAATTACCAAGCACCACTGTCGCTCTTCTCTCGGTTCACATGGAGCAGTGTCCATGTATTTGGTTCAAGCAGTTGTACCATTGAAGTATTCATCATGCAGTTCTTCCAGTCTGTACGTTTTGGAATACCTTTGGTACAGTTCAGCAGTAAATGTTTAGGACACTTCGTACACGGTTCTTTTTCAGATTCAAATGACCATGATACACGTTATCATGACTAGTTTTAACATGTGAAAGCCTTTAAAATTCGGTCACTTATACGCCTTCGCTCTTTTGAAATCCTCACTTACTTACAACCCTCACTTTAGATCTTGTTATTAGAACTCTTCGAATACCGGATCTGCAACATTTAAAAACATATTATACATTGTCTTATCTGATAAGAAAATATAGAAAATATCTTCAGCAGATTATACAGAAATACAGATTAACTGGAACGTTAAACAACACTTATCTGAAGACAATGTTAATTGAAATAATGTTGAATGTGCTGTCGGGTAGACGTATACATATGAGACGTTGCACATGCACCAAAATTGCAGTATTTTGACATGTATGGTCTCCATTTAAACCTTAAGAGTGGGTATGAACTATTTTGTGAAACTGAAGGGTGTGTATATCTATACCCAACAGCATACTCAAACTAATTTCCATAAAACTTTGTCTCTGGGAAATTTCATTTGAGTTCCCAATTATTACTCGTCTGCTGACTGGTCAGACATAGACGCATGAGACTTCAGAGTCAGGGACCACACATACTTAATAGGCTATGTATGACGTCGGTATACGCTTCTCAAACGGCTTACCAGTACTGAGTTCTCCATTATTTCTGAGGGGTATTGCGGACAAAACCACTTAGCACTGACAGGCTGGGCGTTCCTTTTAGTTTCCCATCAGTTTCAGCTTTGCTGTGTTGTACAGTCGTGTGATAAAGCCTGCTGAAAGTTCTTGGGTTGGTCCGTCCTGCAGCTTGTAGGATACAATCCAGCGAAGCACCTCTGCTTAATGTATCTCTGCTGCCTGAAATACGAGCAGAATGATATGAAAAGTTTGGAATAACCACTCCTGCTGCGTGCAGTACAGTTTTTGTCATCCACCTTGAAACAGGGATCCTCCAGACAGCCTGTGGGGCTCAACGCAGATAGTCATTAACTGCATTTCTTTCTGCAACGTTGCATTCCAGTCTTGGTACAATTCAAGGTTATGAACAATACACTTTTTTTTTCAAGTACATCCAGCGGCCTTACTTGGAAATCTGGTCTGGACTGTTTGAGTTGCGACCTGGATACACGAATACTCCTGACGTTATAGGTTTTCAGACCCTCAGTTGTAAGTTGATGAATTGTCTGTTCTCTTTGACCAGACAACAAAGCAATCAACATGGCAGTTCTGTATGTGAGTTTTGCAAAGTTGGACACTCAGTGTGAAGTCATTCATATCCCATGTGTCATTATATTAAGGGAGAGACGGTCTGGTCTGAAAGACGTCCTTCACAACTCGATTATCCACCGGGTATTGCATTTTCTAGGTTCATTTAAGTGGAAACACTAGTGATGGCAAGATCAAATATACAGTAACTGGCACCAGCAGTATACAGTTTTGTTAGAAATTAGAAAATAAATGTAACCAGGGTTTGTAATCGTGTTTGCCTTAGTACATTTTAACTATTGTTGCTTGTATGTATTGTATGACTTATAGATATTTGGCCTCCATGAATTTAGTATCAGGTCTGCGCATTCTCTGGTAAAGTCGGATTTTTCAAGGTATGGCCGCGGACTTTGCAATCCAGCAAGTTCAAGTGATGTTTATTGAAGGAGTGGACGCACAGTGTTCGGTTGACTGGGGAGAAGAAGAAGCCTGCACCGACTAAGGAGCTTCACAGGAGTCAACGAAAGAAACGGAAAGTTTGCAATATGTCTCCAGCCGAACATGGGGGATGGTCAAATGACCGGCATCCAAGGAACGTAGCAATCTTGATGGTGTGTATGGTTCAACTAGCTTTGAAAGGGAGGGGGGAGCAAGATCATGGAGGCATCGAAAACAGGGTGGCGATTTTGTGTTCAATGCAGGTCCGGACAGGAAGCCAGTGCATTTTCCTCAAGAGAGCCTGTGCAAGGTCACATTTGCGTTTTCTGAGAATTATGCGCCCAGCATGATTCTAAGGCCTCTGTAATTTGTCCAGCAGCGTGTTTGGAAGAACAACAAACAAAGAATTGCAATAGTCCAGTCTGGACAATACAAATGCTGACATGAGGTTTTTGGTCGCATTGATGTAAGAAAGGGGTGGATATGACTTCATTTTTATTTCTGTCCCATCTTCTGTGTCACTTCTGTAGCATTGCAACCACGCTGCTCATTCTGACACCCAATCCACAGCCACAGCCCAGTCAGTCTCGCCACAGAACCGGCACCGGTATTCCACAGGGAGCAGTCAGTGTCAAGTCAGAGGA